>NW_019059621.1:533036-557783 GCF_000696155.1 Zootermopsis nevadensis
TCGCCAGAGAAAAGGCGGCGAGTAAAACTGAATGTCGTGACTTCAATTACAGATATTGAGTCCTTCCAGCCTTTTGAATAAAAATCCTTCACACGGTTCTTTATAAGGTTTATAAATTGCCACTGACAACAGATGAAGTTTCATGATATTGTGGACACGGCAATAAATGTTCGGGATCCATAAAATAAGATGGGATTTCCTGATCATTTAAGAAACTAAAAATTTGCTAGGAAAGGTCATACTGCCTCCGTCATCAGGGCGATGAGTATGAAGATTTCTGTCTTCTGGGTTGTTGCGCTGTGTAGACTGGTCGATGTTAACCAACGTTTCAGAGGTCATACTGCCTCCGTCATCGCCCTGATGACGGAGGCAGGATGACCTCCGAAACGTTGGTTAACATCGACCAGACTACACGGCGCAACAACCCAGAAGACAGAAATCTTCATCGCCCTGATGACGGAGGCAGTATGACCTCTGAAACGTTGGTAAACATCGACCAGACTACACAGCGCAACAACCCAGAAGACGGAAATCTTCATACTCTGATGACGGAGGCAGGATGACCTCCGAAACGTTGGTTAACATCGACCAGACTACACGGCGCAACAACCCAGAAGACAGAAATCTTCATCGCCCTGATGACGGAGGCAGTATGACCTCTGAAACGTTGGTAAACATCGACCAGACTACACAGCGCAACAACCCAGAAGACGGAAATCTTCATACTCTGATGACGGAGGCAGGATGACCTCCGAAACGTTGGTTAACATCGACCAGACTACACGGCGCAACAACCCAGAAGACAGAAATCTTCATCGCCCTGATGACGGAGGCAGTATGACCTCTGAAACGTTGGTAAACATCGACCAGACTACACAGCGCAACAACCCAGAAGACGGAAATCTTCATACTCTGATGACGGAGGCAGGATGACCTCCGAAACGTTGGTTAACATCGACCAGACTACACGGCGCAACAACCCAGAAGACAGAAATCTTCATCGCCCTGATGACGGAGGCAGTATGACCTCTGAAACGTTGGTAAACATCGACCAGACTACACAGCGCAATAACCCAGAAGACGGATATCTTCAGGTAGACGATGTTTGTTCAACCCTTTCAAGGCTTCGAAAAACGATGAACTAATGAATTGTTACTTGGATGGCACACGACTGGCAGCTAGTCTTCGTTTCTCTTTTGTTATTGGAATCCTCCGCCCTTCCCACCGCCAGTTCTATTGTGAGGTATCACGCAAACTGCTAAGCTAACTTCTTCGGTAGTTCTCACAAACCAAAGTAGAAACGCAAAGCGATTATTGTCGTCATCTGAGAGGCCGTCTGTTGATATTTCTTCTGCCTTTCATTTTGTAAGAATAATATATATATGCATCTGTAAATTAAAGGCTTTCGAAATCACAGACTACGATAATAAACTTCATCAAACGCAGATGGCAGAGAGATGAAAACTTCTTCGTAGCAGGGTAACAAGATTGCAATGAGTTTCGGGACATATTCGTCGCCTAACACTTTCGACTTCGTGACTAATACTTCGTAGTATTTATTATTATTATTTAGTGTTCTGTCTGACGACAGGTCCATATGAACAGGATCCTTCCATCCTTTTCTCGGACTGGGACCTGTTCATATACGTTCTTGGCAGATGATCCAGAAGTGGTTTGACATTGCCTTCTTCTGTGTGTGAATGCAGTAATTGTTGGGATGCCACGGAGAAAAACTCCGTGTTGCCTACTGAACCCGAACAAATTATGGGACATTACTGGCCAAATTATAGCATACCCTCGTTCGTTCAATGCTAAATAACTTAAAACACATGATACAGCATCGTTAAATAACCCACGAACCAATCTTTCTCTCAACAAGTAACGAAACACGATCAAATATTCTGTCATGTTTCTTCATGAAGTAACAACAAAGACACATCTCACGTACCTGGACACGTGGGCAAACAAACGAAATCTCTATACAGACTACGACCAGAAAATATTGTTATTACATCCGTAACAAATCCTTTAACTCGAATTCCACGGTTTAGACCGCCTTCACAATGTCCAGTTTCCGACTTTCTACCTATCGGAGATGCGATGCAAACTTTCATCTCAGATTGTCACGTGCAGGTCACACCTAAGAGAACTCGGAATCGAGAGAGAAACGCTTCCGAAGCGTAGTGGAATCTTAAAAGCAATGAAAGTGAAACTGGGCGACAAGACCTCTTATATAATATTTCGATATTCGATCAGTCACGGCCCGAAAGAACAATGGGAATCCATAACTTACAAAACCGTCCAAAGACGTACATAAGTGACGAGCCTGTGCAGCTTACCGAGTTTCTAACACAGATTTCTCACTCGAAACACAATAGCCTACTCAGCAGCAGGAAATCAGTCGAATTACATTTTTTTCTTTATATTTGTTAATCAAGCGAAACCAGGAAGAAATATAAACAAAACTGACTCATACTTTAGAATATATCAGTCTGCTGTTTTCGGAAACGTCTCGTGTTTCTTGAATCTTCATAGATCAGTAGACCAAGTAATATATTCACCGTCCAATACCTTCTTGGCTTATTTAATTACATTTCCTTAGTTTCACAGGTTAGCGTCTATAAAGTCTGATCTTAGGATAACTGTGGGTTACAAACCGGAAACAACGGCAAAGGAAATGACCATAGCCGATTTAAATTCATCTCAAAACGTGCAACGAAGGGATCAGAACAATCATTTAAAAGTACGTAAAGACTGAGATTTTAACTCGGGATATCCCAGTACGAAGCAGGAGTGACCTACAATGAAATTCCAACGTTGTTGCTTTATTTTCCACTCCGAGAAAGTTCAACAAAATTTCCAACCTGATAACCTATTTACCTAACACCATTTTAATATTATCTTCGAACAACATAAAGCTTAGGCAGCCTCGCCCCTTGCTGTATAAAACCAATTTTTTATCCCCTTGTTGACGGTTCATACTCCACTCACTGTTCCAAATTATGTGAATAATACAAATTATGAATATCCTCCTTATGCATTTTTCTCAGGTTGCCTGCCACTACACATGTCTTGCTTCTAAATATTATCCTCCAAATTATGTTATAAAATTAATTCACTCTACATTACACTTTCCTCAGACATAGCCATCATATTACTTCAATTACAAGCTCTACAGTCATTAAAATCCCAATATGTTTCAATCCCTATAGCATCATCTTCACGGACACTTTTTTATATGTTCTTTAACGTACGTCACTCCAGGATGTGCATCATTACTATATCAGGCTGCCTTTAGTTAAGCACATCCACATAAAATCTGTGTACAACACAAAATAGTACATTGTCTTCAAGACGCACTGTTTGTATTTATCTAAAAATAAACTAAAACTCATATGCTATACAAAGAAAAGCGACTCGCGGACCACACGTTTGGAACTTTGGGTACTACAGGTACGCGACTTCAGTGTAATGGGGCTACCAGTCGCACAGTACAGAACACTCCTCCTGGCTTATAACAACAAACTGCATCAGGGTACTTACCAACTCCAGTACACGCGGCAGTAGGAATGATCTCGACCTCGTCCAGTTATGACGTCAGTCATTCCTGCATCACACATAACAGCCACAGTTTTCCACAGCGTATATTCTACTTAAACCACACTCACTTCAAGCTGTCCTGTTTCTATGTAGTAATCTTCAAAACACACGCAAACATCCTACTTTCACGAAACATACTATAAGTTATATAAAGTTAGATGAAATCTTTTAATATCTTGCGTAATATTTCAATAAACTACCCAAGACTTGACAAATCCCTTCAAATCTAGTAAAACAACTGTAAAATGTAAGGCTTAACGTTCAATAACACATACAATATTCAGGCACAAAATGTCTTCGCAAAGGAATTTTCCATACGTTCCACTTTGAGGTTAGAAAATGACTATCCTGACTAATATCACGAAAAACCAATCACAATTAATTAACAGAAACTGACAGTCATAATAACTACTGTTTGAAGCACAAAAAACTCACATTATTGTTATTGTATCATTATAAATAATGTTAAATGAGTTTATTTAACGTTGGAATAAATGTCTACATGCAAACGGCCTCTTCGAACTTCGCATTACGTCACTGTTCCGCTACCCACTAGCAGCGCCACAAGTAGTGATGGCGTCAGACAAATGAAAATCTATTTTCTTTATATATATTTTAAATTAAAAGTATAAGTTCTTATGGAATTATTAAGAAACAGGACTAAAATAGCGTTTAAACTTAATTTTCTGGTTTCTGAAAGCATCACCAAGCCCTTAAACAAAGGGTCAATGACATTAAAACGAGTGTTTCCTCGTATGCCGATAGATGACAGTACAAACCTTCAGCACAAATGTAACGCCAGGATCCTACATTAAGTGGAGCTAGTGCCAATGACATTCCACATTCGCAAGACTGCGTTCCTGATATTAATAATAGCACAAAAGTAATAAGTGGGCTTTAATATACAAGATATTCAAACAAACTAAATTAAAAACTGTCAGTTGGGTCAAAATTTTTAGTGGAGATCAACAAGCAGACTTGATGCTACGCTACTATAAGCCTGTAGGATTTGAGATTCTCACTGTAATGAGCACGAAGATGGCTGTATTCTGGATTGTAGAACAGTGTAGTCTGATGATGGAGGCAGCAAGTACCTCTAAAACGTTGGTAAACTTCTGAACTACACGGCTCTACACGTGTGAGTGTAAAAACTCATACTGTCTTGTGGAATGTTTCGCCGTCTAGTCTGGTAGAAACTGACCGACGTTTCAGAGGTTCTCATTACCTCCATCATCAAGGTCGGCCAGTTTCTATCAAACTACACTGTTTAGCATCCCATAAGACAGCAATGACACTAATATTTTCACTTCGTATTGAAGAAGTAGCCAGTCAGGTTGGACAGACTGCTACTTGCTCGGTCTGTCGAGACAGGAGACGCTACAGTTCACACGCTAATGTCATCCATTACACATTGGTCATGGGAGGACTGCCCTTGCTCCCAAGTGTCGTCACTCGACGGCTTGGCAATTGTCAATCGGTCTCAACAGAGGAAGTATCACACACGGCCAGCGCATGAAGCCTTGTGGCTAGCACCCAGACCTCCCACCACGTAAAACCGCGTAAAAAATTAACTTCCTGCCAAGTTCTGGTAAGGTATAATCCAGACCGCGACTTTGCCTATTTTTGGTTCAGATCCGAATTCCTGAAATCCTCTGGGTAAATGCTAGGATAGTGGGCCATACAGCCTCCTTCCATGTCTTTCCCAGGTCATGATGTCCTCCCAGGCAAAATTAGTTGATATAGCGTTATTAAAAAGCTTTAGAAGGAAACGACATGTATTTCGTACTCAAACTTACATTATTAATACAATCAGAGTTTTAATCTCTCTCTCTAGAAAGGGCAGAGACTGGGGGTGTTTTGAATACAAAGAGTTGAAAAGAATATTTTAATCCAAAATGGATTCAGTTCGTGCAGAAAACTCTTGAAAACTAAATCTGTAGGAATTAAAACGGATACAGGCATGAATGTGCCACGGTGGTCTAGCGGTTAGAACGCTGGGCTTGTAATCCTGGGGTCTCAGGTTCGATTTCCGGCGGTGCCCGAATTTATAACTTGTGTTGGGCAAGGCCGTGGTCTAGGCAACACGGAGTTTTCCTCCGTGGCATCCCAACAATTACTCCATTCACACACAGAAGAAGGCAATGGCAAACCACTTCTGGATCATCTGCCAAGAACGTATATGAACAGGTCCCAGTCCGAGAAAAGGATGTAAGGATCCTGTTCATATGGACCTGTCATCAGACAGAACACTAAATAAAATAATAATAAATACAGGCATGAATAGATAATTACAGATAGGGACAGGGGTTTGAGTTCATGAAGTCCCGAACATGTTACGAGTTGGAGAGCAATCTCCTTGCTGTCATCTCATTGAGTAAATCAGTTTGCCTGTGGCGAGGGTTGTGGTTCCAGGCCTCTTAGCCTACGCGCGCCCCTGCAAGACGACGTTTCCTATGTCATGGACAAAACCGCAAAATCCCCACCATTCACGCATGAGCCGACACAACACCTCGGCTTTTAGTTGGCAACTTATAAAACACCCGGTACTAGTTAGTGGTGGCTGTGAGGTGAAGGCACGCAATTTGTATGAGAAGAGGGAATGGCTTATGTAATATGTTTGAGTGATCCCCGACCTAAGACATACTAGCATTAATATACAGAGCGTTTGAGTTACAATGGAACTGCGCACAGCGGGACGTCTAGTGGAGAGTTTCCCGGCCAGTGGGCAGGCAGATCCCGATAGAAATTATGCATCAAGTCCGAGAGAAGTTTTTAGTGACTGGTGGGTTCAAGGTCGACACAACAGCACTAGGTATTCCAATTCGTAAATACACCTTTATAGAGAACCAACAATTTAAAAGGTAAACTCAGTGTTTATTCGACGACTGGGTATTTGATTTAAATAAACCGTTAGTAAAGAGTGAAATAAATATGGCTGTCTTCTGGGTTGTTGCACCATGTAGTCTGGTAGATCGCCCTGTTGACGGAGGCAACAATGACCTCTGAAACGTCGGTCAACTTCTACCTGACTACACGGCGCAACAACCCAGAAGACTGCCATCTTCAGACTCACCACCGTGAAAACCTCAGATCCTACGATGGATGAAATGTTAAAAAACCTACATTTCTATGAGGGTAACGGAGGGCTTATGTACTGTAAAGCTACGTTTACACGGCAACAGTTTAGAGAACAGCGTTAGAGGTTATAGTCAGGTACCTAACTCACATTTGTCATAGAATATTCTTCGAGTCAGCACGGAACCGTTCACAGTGTCAGGATTAGTGAAGGATTTCAGGACAAGTGTACAGCCACTTCGGACAGATATTTCGTGACAAACCCGCGAATCCTCCTCTCACTCGCCGTATAAAAACTTGAAATCTATTGGTGGAATTAAAGTGGATTAAAACTGTAGTGTCTGTTCAAGACTATCAAAACATTATGGAATTAAATCGAAACACAGCAAGGAAGGCGTGGAAACCTGCGATTGAAACATAAAAAAAAAAACTAAATTCTCGCGATAAATGAAGATCACAGATTGATTACGGATGAATGGAATTTGCGGACAATAGCAATCACACCTGCGCTGAGACACGACGGAAAAGCAGTGGGATGCTTCTCTTACCTTCACAAGGTCGACTTGATATTTCACAACTTGCATGTCACCATTCTAAGAAAATCTTCTCGAGGCTTGTGAATGGGCGATGCGCGGTAGTACAACTGCACTGGTGGGGGTGCGGCGCCAGGAAGTCACATTCCGACAGCCGCCTACATCGCCCGCTCGCCCGGAGCCATTCTGCCCTTCGTGGGTCGGCAGCGTTGGGCAAGAAACGAAGTTTACCCCTGTGTCTATGCAACACGATACGACGGTGTAGAGGCAGATCAAAAGTTGTAAGCTCATTTGCTCCGTTCATCTCTCTCAAGTCTAAATATTTTCCCTTGCACTTTACTTTCATACACCCTCAGAGTCAGAGACCAAGTTCACAACCATACAAAATGATAGGTAATATCGCGGTGGTACACATTTTAATCTTTAAATTTTTTTTATATATACCAGCAGCTACCAATTGCTAAAATAATCATCATGTGGCCAAGTGGCCTTAGTAAAGACTGAGACAGTCCGGAGATAGGGATTAGCTCTATCTAGTGGGCCCAACTGTGTAGGAACCTGAAGACGGAGATAGAGTCCCATCTCCGAAACGTCGTTTTACGTTTTATATTTACTAGACGATGGATAATATCCAAGAGGTCCGGAGATAGGGATTAGCTCTATCTAGTGGGCCCAACTATGTAGGAACCTGAAGACGGAGATAGAGTCCCATCTCCGAAACGGCGTTTTACGTTTTATATTTACTAGACGATGGATAATATCCAAACATTTTATTCAATTGACTCTTCACCATCGTCAAGAAGTTTTAGACTAAATTATATCAGTTAAAAGAACGTAGAGAATCTGTACGAGCAACCTGTTTCTACCACAGAGAAGACGACTCGCCTCCATACATAGTCAACATTAGATAATTATGTTTAGGCAAATAATCGCTGCTTGTTGTGAGAAACGTGCAAAACCGACAGTGCTACGAACGCAAAACGTTTTAGCCCCGTCCCAGATCCAGGTCTTCTGCAGACACGTTTTTTCCAGCTCATTCACGGCTGTCCGAATGTGTGTGGGTTCCTGGAACAAAGTACCCAGAAACAGTTGCATCGGCGTGAGATAATTACGAGATGAATCACGTCAAGTCAAGGAAATGAATGGATCGTTGCTAATAAAAAACGCAGGGCCGCAGAATCGTGAGTGGCAACAAGTGAAACGCTGGTCTGAACCGTTTATCTCCCACCTGTCTCAATCCTCTGGCGCCAGAGGCTACAAAAATGACGAAGTCCCACGGACGAGCTCCGTCTTACTAAAGTTTGGGGCCCTACACTTTTCCTTCAGACCAAGGGTTCTCAACCCACAGCCCAACGACGTGTTTTGTGTCACAGCCACCTTGATGAAGGAGGTAATAAATGCCTTCGAAACGTCGATGAACATCTATCACACTGCACGGATCAACACCTCAGAGGAACGCCATCTTGTGCTGAGGTTAAGACGGACGGGAGCTTTCATGTACGGAGGGATAATTCTCGGTTCAAAAATTTTAAAAGAATGCACAGACAGGATCTCTCCATCAGCAGGTTCACGATGTTAGGGAAATAATCGTTGGTTAATATAATAAAAGAGCGACGGTGGTCTAGCGGTTAGAACGCTGACCTTGTAATCCTGGGGTCTCGGGTTCGATTCCCGGCGGTGCCCGAATTTATAACTTGTGTTGGGCAAGGCCGTGGTCTAGGCAACACGGAGTTTTCCTCCGTGGCATCCCAACAATTACTCCATTCACACACAGAAGAAGGCAATGGCAAACCACTTCTGGATCATCTGCCAAGAACGTATATGAACAGGTCCCAGTCCGAGAAAAGGATGGAAGGATCCTGTTCATATGGACCTGTCGTCAGACAGAACACTAATATTGTTCGCGTACCCTATATAATAAACGAAAGAAACCTATAAATATTTTCATTTTGCATAAAATTGTGACTTGTCGAACACTTAAGCAAGTTGTGTGTTTAATCACCAGGGGATTTTGAAACAGTGAAGTTCGCATCCGTGGCATCGCGTTTACCTGAATACTTCAAAGTCTGCTGTCAAGGTCTCAACTTATAGCGATATCTAACAACTTAAGTACAAATGGAGCTTTCTACGAGCGTATAATGAGAAATGTAATTATTTACTGTCAGATGGACTCTACAGCTTACTTGGACCGCTGATATTTATATAGTAGTTCAAGGTAGTAAATTCCAAACGAAATGAGTCATTTCCGTTACGAGACAAAAATTACAGTGACCCAGAGCTCAGAGAACAGGGCGTAGAAGTGGTGAAAGACAGTAACACAAGATGACGAAAGAGAGATGGCCAGGCAAGTGGAAATCTCAGTTGATCCGTGCGTACAAGGTACGTATTGATGGTTTCTTTCGCTCCAGGGAGACAAAAAAGAAACTGAGACGATATCGTGTTCGATGAAGAGACGAAAATTCTCGGCAGGACGAGAAAGCGAAGTTTGGATCAGTTACACGTTTCAAGAGCAACAGGGGCTCGAGGGGCTACCAGTTTCTTCGCCCGCGGGTCGTTCGTTATGCACTCACCCTGGCGAAAGATCCGAGTTTATTTATTTTCTTGTGGTTTATTTAGCAAAGCTGAACAATCAGTTAGAAATGATTTAGAAGGAAGTGATAGTGTACTATCTCGGCATATACCTAGTGGGACTGAGTAAAACCATAAAGACTTTAGTCAGGATAGCCGGTCTCGGGCCCGAGACGTTGACAAGAAACCTTCCGAACGCGAAGCAAGAGTGCTAACTACTCGGTCCTGACATTCGGTTTAGTATCCGGCCTTTTATATTGAGCTTAGAACGGTTATCACAAGCACAGTCTGATGACTTCAACTTTTAGTCGACCTCCTGGAGGCATTAAAGAAAATCACGGAAAGCACCAATCATAATACGCTGTAAACCAGTGGTATTCGACCTTTTTTGTTCGCGTACCCCCAGATATAATCTCTCTTCAACTTTGTACTCCCAAAGTTGTTGGTGTATAATTTAAGTTATACATAGTATATAATCTACATCTAAAATAAATTAAATAAATTACATTACTGATTATTCAGTGTTTATCATAAAAAAAAATTTTTTTTAAATTTCACGTACCCCCCTAAGATGTCTTCGCGTACCCCAGGTTGAATACCACTGCGATAGACTACAGTTGTAGATTCTGACATTCTTTGTAGTCTGGTGGCATTAGGTTGTAATTTTGACTGTTTTAATAAAGAAAATAATCAGATTATGAACTATACTATTTATAAACTGGGACAGAACGCTTGTTATAAACTTCAGAGCCACTTTTTTTTAGTATCTGAGGAAGTAACCATGCTAAGTTTCAAATATTCTACCCTGTCTGTCTTGGTGTGTCTCGTAACATATCTTTGTCTTGTCCCAAAGATCATCCTTGGAGCGAAAACCATATGAGTCCTCGTCAGTAAATTGCCTGTATGAAATGATATCCAGCATCATAAGTATCTTTTTCCTTCAGTAACCGCTGTTGAGAGTTTTATCGCTTGAGTAGATAGACAATATTGTACGGGCTTGTAACGTTACGGTTTAATAGCTTTTTAAAAAACTACACGACCTTTTTGTTGTTCGTTCATCCTACTCTAAGACAGGTTCTACGTATGGAAGGAAAACAAGAAAATTGTTGTACAAGGATTACATGAGACAGAACATCGAAACGAATCCTCCACTACAGAAACAAACCTACGAGACCATGAAACAAACGGACGTAGAAGTTTAAATGTATGAAGTCAGTATTCTTATCAACAAGGACATGAAATGTTTCTCTGGGTTTAAAAATATTGCACATACTTTTTTTTTAAATTTATGCCATTTCTTACGTAACACATTAATATTTTGTAGGAGTTTTCAGAATATTTTTGAACCAACACCGGAACTGATAATTTAGTTCCATTTCTTGTAAACTTCCGCATAAATCTTGAAGCATTTTATGTAATATAGGCGTCTAAATTTCTTTAAAGAAATTTTTGACTTTTAGCTTCAAAGACTCGTCGATTTTCGTACAATTAGCCTTCGAAATCAGAAAGTTTTTGCCTTCGAACAAACTGCTTTTGGATTCCAGAGAATTCATAATTTGATTACGGTGTTTCTCACGGGCAGCATTCAAAGTCATTGCGATCCATTCAGAAGCGGAATATAGTAGTGATGGGCGCTGGTTCATCCACTCACAACCTGCAATTTACCTGCTGTAGAAAACCCAATCCAAATCGTGATGCCACTTCGCCTGCCCTCGCTCAAAGCGCCTGCATGTGTCACAAACACAAACCTTCCACTCTACAATCAGACGACCCGAGTTCGATCCCATTTAAGACTGCTCATCCAGTCTGGGGACCAACAAATGAAATACACAAACAAACAAAGAGAGGGTGAAAGATTACAAATAATAAATAAGGTGGTCTGAGAAAATTTTAGGTTTTTTTTTTTGGGAAATAAAATGTGAATTGAGGTCTCCTGTGTAATGACACTGTGTCTTGTCTTGTGGGTGGTTCTCAATATTTCGGAGGAACGTACCGCCTCCATTATCAGGATCGGTTCTTCGCAAAATTTATAACCACTTAGAATACTACACAATCCAGAATATCACAGTCCACAAAGCGGTTTCAGGTTGCTTATTTAAATTCAGCTCCATGAGTCGCTAGTTCATATCAGAAACGACTATAATATTATCAAAATCGAAATATTCTAAGTTACGTTCCTCTAATGTGTAGCAAACTTCCTGTAAAATATCATCCTTATGCCCCAGCCGCTAGACACCTCTAGAAGCCACAGGCAGCCATTTTGTACTCCAGAGGGGGGGTCAGGTAAAGACAAAAATCCCGAAATCCCAGTCGCCAGTCAAACTCAGATCGTCAGATACGTAGCCATTCACATTACTGACTGAGCTACCGAGGTTTCTGTGCGTCTGTGCAGACACTCATCAAGGCAAGTATGAAATTGCGTAACTACTGCAAGACTGCGGTTATATCCATTTATAAATCTGCGATTACCTTGTATCGTACGTTCCTACAAATAAGTCCCATGCAAAGAAATTAAACATGTTTGAAGGTACATCTTTCCAGACAGAAATTTAGTTTTCGTTCTGTGTTGTCTGATGGTGACAGGGTCGGCAAATATTTAAACGCGCGTATCTCGTCTAGATGCCACGGTGGTCTAGCGATTAGAACGCTGGCCTTGTAATCCTGGGGTCTCGAGTTCGATTCCCGGCGGTGCCCGAATTTATAACTTGTGTTGGGCAAGGCCGTGGTCTAGGCAACACGGAGCTTTCCTCCGGGGGCTTCCCCGGTTTCTCCGTGGCATCCCAACAATTACTCCATTCACACACAGAAGAAGGCAATGGCAAACCACTTCTGGATCATCTGCCAAGAACGTATATGAACAGGTCCCAGTCCGAGAAAAGGATGGAAGGATCCTGTTCATATGGACCTGTCGTCAGACAGAACACTAAATAATATAATAATCTCGTCTATAAGAGTAACAATCAGAGCTTCTCTGTCGTCTCGTCTAGAAGAGTAACAATCAGAGCTTCTCTGTCGCTAAGAGGAACGAGAGGTCTCAGAATGGTCAAAAGACGGTGCACCAAAGCCCGGCCTCACCGTGAGCTACACAGTTTATTACGAAAGTACCTTTGTGCCCAGACTGAGAGTTTTCACAGCCTTCTAAACTACTAACCGAGCACGTTTCGATACATCATCATTTCTATTTCCCAAGTTTTGTTTTCTCATTACCGTTCTGCCACAGCTACTGCATTCCAGCATTCATACAAGATGCTCGTATAAACTGTATGGTACAACTGTGTGCATATCAAATAGAACAGTCAAATTCTTTCTTTCTTCCTTTATTTTATTTGGTTTCTCTCTTCTTTCTATGTTTTCCTGTTTTAATTCCTTTTTAACTGTTTATTCATTTATTTATGTCTTCATTATTCCACATTCATAAATCAGTGTTATCCATGGTACATCAAGACTTTTGAAATTAATAACAACTGACAGCACGTGCGCTAACTTACTTCAAAGTGTCCAACAGCTCTCGTAGAAATTTTAGGGCTATGGGGCGATATGCATGGCATAAGAACACGAAGACCCCATACGGCTGCCAGGCTTTCCCCATTCCAAGAACAACCTCTCAGCATTGAAGTACAAACCAGAAAGCACATTTTACTTCAATTGATTATCGTATGAAGTTGTATTAATCGTAGCCTCTCCAGAAGGCGTCTTTCTTTTACGACTCTCGATATGATGACGTATGCCTATTTTTACTGAGCCTGCCAGTACTTGGCTCATAAGATACAGTAGTCGGCTGCAATCTCACCTCCATTATCGCACGCTCACGTTTGAATGTCATTTGAAAAAGAGCCCAGCTGTTCCCTATACTTAGCCAACTCGCTCGCATGCTGTAATATTACGCGCGCGGTAATGGACTCGGGGTTCTGGGCGGCCTCCAGCCCACGAATTGAATCCACTCCCGTGTACAAGGAGGCCTCCATGTTGCCGAAGAAACTCCCTACTGACAAACGAAATTCTTCTTTATCAAACACCCACTTCTTGTCACTCAGACGTCGCCCAACAACTCAAGAAATTAAAGTTCCTCTCCACCTGGCACTAACACTCTGTCACACACTCTCTGGTTGCAGAACCCGAAAAATTCCACACCGTCAACATCAAATCCTGAGCCAGTTCCATCCATTAACCATCATCACAAGAATCGATCTTGGCATTACTCTCCAACTCCATCTTCCAAGTGGGGATTTTCCAACAAATTTTGTAAAAATTCTCATCTCCCTCGTACCAGATGTTAACCATACATAGTTTGCTGTTAGGTCTCAACTGAACGATAACATTTACGAAGTAAAGTTTGTCCCACTATACGCCATGTAGGCGCTTGGGGTGAGAGGAGGTATAGCTCCTCTCTTCCTTGACCTCGGCACTAGATGGGGGGTGAGTGGTCAGCATCACGCCCCGGCCGGCTTTACCCCCGGGAAAGGACCCCGGTACCCATTGGACAGGAGACTGGGTGGGCCCCAGAGCCGGTCTGGAAGCAGAGGCTAGAGGAAAAATCCTCTGCCCCCGTCGGGGATCGAACCCCGGTCTTCTAGTCACTATATTGACTGAGCTACGCCGGCTTATCAAAATAACGCAACTGATAAAAATTCGTAGTAGGAGGAAGGCGACCGTCAAGACGGTTTCACTGGCGGTGACACCAGCCAACGCCGCTGCAACCTCCGAGGACGAATCGAGCAGCCGGTAGCCCCGGGACAAGAACGCCAGTACATCACTCGACGCCATTACAGCAGCTCGCACGTGATAAAACAAGCAGCAGCTACAAACAACACTCTGTGCTGCGTGCAAAAGGGAGGAGCTGTTACTTCGCAAACACTGCATCAACTGCAGAGGTTACGTGCAATGGAGACCGCGAGGTCTAAACATTGTTAAGCCCCGCGAACACTGGAGGAAAAAGTTGGTAATCGTCTTCGGGACGTGTTTCTCAAAGTTACTAAGTGCCACATGCCTCGAGCGCTGGGCTTAGTCTTCGCCCTGATGATGGAGGCAGCAAAAACCTCCGAAATGTCGATAAATTTCCTCTATACTACACGGCTCAACAACCCTTAAGATATCCGTCTTCAAGTTTCTAAAAGAAAATTCGAAGTACTAAGATTTTGTACAGGCAATGGCAAAATGCAAAGTTCATTAGCATCTACAAATTTCATCTGAAACATTTTCAACATCCTGAATACTTAAGAACATGCAAGGAAGAATAATTCATAAATCTGTCTAATTTTCCTTACAGACTCATCACAGTTTCGTCTGTCCGTACGTCCACATCTGTCCGTACGTCTGTACGTCATAAGCGATTATTTATTATTATTATTTATTTAGTGTTCTGTCTGACGACAGGTCCATATGAACAGGATCCTTCCATCCTTTTCTCGGACTGGGACCTGTTCATATACGTTCTTAGCAGATGATCCAGAAGTGGTTTGCCATTGCCTTCTTCTGTGTGTGAATGGGATGCCACGGAGAAACCGGGGAAGCCCCCGGAGGAAAACTTCGTGTTGCTTAGACCACGGCCTTGCCCAACACAAGTTATAAATTCGGGCACTGCCGGGAATCGAACCCGAGACCCGAATTTATTAGTAAGGGTTTTTAGGACAGATAAGGTCCTGTGGTATTAAATGATAATTTTATCCTTTGAAACCCCCAATGTTGTGCAAAATCGTACATTTTCGGCACTTCCAGGCGGAAAAACGCCGCCTTGGAGGCCTACTTCAATCTCGGGAATTCCTCCGCAAAGGTACTTACTTGTAACCGATAAGAAGTTGAGTTGCGTAAACACAGGGTCGGAAGTGCTATGTTATCAGCTGCACGTAGATGTATCGGACTATAAGGCCTGAGGTTTTCACTTGCTTCTGGCTTTCTGTGGTCGCCACGAGGAAGGATGTTTGTACGTAGCGGTAACGGAAGCGTTGATAAAAGTCTCACAAGAAGTCTGACTTATCTTACTAAGCAGCAACAAAGAAGTTTTGGAACTTGAGACCGAATCTTTACAAGAAGAATCTACTTAACTTACGTTCCTTTCTACAGGTCGAAACACAAGAGAATAGAAAGTAAGCTAAGGAGAAGAAACGTTTTACGAAATATCTGTGTTATTCAAGTCGTTTTCATCAATATTTTTTTTTTTAAGTGTTCTGTCTGACGACAGGACCATATGAACAGGATCCTTCCATCCTTTTCTCGGACTGGGACCTGTTCATATACGTTCTTGGCAGATGATCCAGAAGTGGTTTGCCATTGCCTTCTTCTGTGTGTGAATGGAGTAATTGTTGGGATACCACGGAGAAACCGGGGAAGCCCCCGGAGGAAAACTCCGTGTTGCCTAGACCAAGGCCTTGCTCAACACAAGTTATAAATTCGGGCACCGCCGGGAATCGAACTCGAGACCCCAGGATTACAAGGCCAGCGTTCTAACCGCTAGACCACCGTGGCGGTTTTCATCAATATATTAGTCAATAAACATCACTCCACAAGAAATGAATGCTTTCTGATGAAATGGGCATCATAAGGATAGCCTACAAATTATATTGGTGTCAACTCACGCAGTTTATGAAGCCATTTTTTTTTCCAAAAGGCTTATATTATATAAAATTATAATTATATTATGCATTAGTTATAACCTATTTCCCGAGATAGCTTTTGCAGTAAAGTGGCTGGCTACGAGCTACAGGACAGTAGTTCGATTCCCGGCAGGAACAAATACTTTTATTAACACAGCTCCGGGGCTGACCCAGGCTAAGGAGCTGGTCACTCACCTCAATCCAAGGTCGAGGTTAAGAATGCTTTGCTCCATAATTCTCGTAAGCCTTCATAGAGCGGTGCCGACAAACAACTGATCACTTTAAAGTCGCATGGAACAGAATGGACAGAATCACAAATCCGTTTCTAGCGAGAAAATCTGTCCATCTCCTTCCCCCTCCGTCGGAAAAAGTGCGAGCACAAGTTTTATTCCTCGCGACAGAAGCTGTGGGTGTGAGACTATGAACAGGCGTCATGTGCAGGCCATGTTGACATCGTGTTAATTACGTGGAGTCTGACACACAGGCAAGTAATGAACTGCCTATCACGTCAGTCGGCTGGTGGCTGGCTTCCTGAGAGGGTCTACGACGCAAACATGCCCTCCTACACATGGGCAGTGCAGAAACTTCCTTCTTACAACAGGGAAACTAAAGACGAGCGCTGGCACAGACTATCGTGGCTTCATTTATTCAGCTATTTTTTTAAAAAAAAAATCAAATAAAATACAGAATAATAATAATAATAATGAACTTTCCTCGAAATTGATATATCAATACCAACCGACAGAAATGTAATTAAGAAGCAAGCGGAAAAGATCTCGAAATACAGAGAATGTGGCAAGGAAAAGAAAAATTTATTCCAATAATTATAGGAGCAACTGGAACTGTCTCCAAGTCACTCGAAAAATATTTGGCCAACATCCCCCGGGCGAACACAACGTAAGGGGAACTTCAGCAAACCTCCATTCTAGGAACATCATAGTATATTATTCGAAAGACGCTGATGTAAAATATATAATGCCTTTTACACGTGTCAGAAAACAAAATGTATTTCAGAAATAGCTGCTGCACTATCTGCCTCAGGGGCAAGGTTTTTCTCAGGTACATAGAATTAAACACCCTCTAAAATGGTGAATAGATGGAATAATAATAAACACTGATAACTCCGTTTAATGCTTAGCTCATACCTTTCTCGATTTCTTCCTTGATTATTTATCTTTCTTTATTTGATTATCCTTCCTTCCATTTTTAGCTCGCTATTCTGTCCTTCCTCGCAGCCTCTCTCTGCCTCCTTCCGTGTTCCTGACTCTCCATTAACTCGCCGTCCCTTGTTGCCGCTTAATAATGGATCTGTCAGACGCAACCTTCTGATCACAAGTCCAACTTGCGCCGAGAATATCGTAAGTTAACAGAAGCAGTGAGGTCAAACTTCAAGTGTCAAGGTAATTAATCAGTTCGGTTCCCTTTTATTTCAAATCTATTCCCCTTTCGTACTCGCGGTTTCTCTGGATAACTGTTTGTTCTGCAATAATTATTATTGCAAATGCTGGAAGTAATGTCACGTCGGAATAATTTGTGTTTCTAACTTCGGATTAGTTAACACACGTTCACAGAACATATAATTAATATTACAAAACTGGAAATTTAAATTAATGTAAAAAAAACAGTGAACGGCTAAATTTTTTTTATTTTATTTAGTGTTCTGTCTGACGACAGGTCCATATGAACAGGATCCTTCCATCCTTTTCTCGGACTGGGACCTGTTCATATACGTTCTTGGCAGATGCTCCAGAAGTGGTTTGCCATTGCCTTCTTCTGTGTGTGAATGGGATGCCACGGAGAAACCGGAGAAGCCCCCGGAGGAAAACTCCGTGTTGCCTAGACCACGGCCTTGCCCAACACAAGTTATAAATTCGGGCACCGCCGGGAATCTAACCCGAGACCCCAGGATTACAAGGCCAGCGTTCTAACCGCTAGACCACCGTGGCTTGTGAACGGCTAAATATAGGGAAAAAACAACGTGGAGAAGTAATGACTGAAGAATGATTGATACCGAATCATCGAATTGATTGTTTCGTCAGTGAGGTCATTCAAAAATTAATAACAAATGAGGTATGAAACACGCACGACCTTCCTTCTACACGTGGCGACATGAGACTGTGTTGCAGAATTGCCAGCTTCTTTCGGGGAACTCTTAAACAGACAAGTGAGTCTAACCTGCCATGAATAAATTACGCACGATTCTGTATTTCTGTTATCTTATGCAGTCCTCGGGATTGTGCAGCGAAATATGCCACGACCATTTCGACTTCTCTTACTTAAAAAAAAGTATTAAATAACGTTTTAGTTGATACAATCGTTAAATCAACAAGTTCGCACCAATAACTATCACTGTACAACTTCGTTGTCTTATTTAAAGATTCTGTATTAACTTCATGGATTATGTAGTTTATTTTTTTTTTAAGTTTAAATGCGTCATGTTTGTGTTTAATTCAGTATATATTTATTTATTATTTCCGTCTATACACA
The DNA here is from genome assembly GCF_000696155.1 of Zootermopsis nevadensis. The sequence goes on from NW_019059621.1 coordinate 551,890, forward strand.
AACTTAGTTGTTAAAATTGGTGTTATTAAAATTAAACTTTAAAATTTTAAATAAATAATAAATAAATATATTCATGGATTATGTAACTTCGAATGGGGTTTAACTGTAAATCTAGAATTGAAATGGGTGTGAAACAATACAGTCGTGACAAAAATTAAGATACTACCCCTGTCTTCGTTGAAAGAACTGAGAAAATCACTGAGAATATGTGAGGATAGCAGAGACGAGATTCTAAATCAGAACCTGGCGAATTCGAAGCCGGATTATCAAATATCAAGCCGTTACGTTCATCGCATCGCCATGGTAGGGCTAGTTGACGATCAATGTGTCAACAAGGACTTTCTATTTCCCGCTTGCACGTGTCCTTGCAAAGTGACCCAGGACAAAACAGACACAGACGAAACGTCGAACAGAGTAAGTCCTTTCACGCTTGTAGGCTATAAGGTATAACTCTTTGCAAAAGAAATTACTGTACGGTTTCAGAGTCTTCATCCTTAACAGACTGATATGAAATTTCTGCAGAAATACAAAATACTTTCGAATTCTTTTTGTTGCTTAAGAACAAATAAGCTCTGTTAACAAACAAGGAGACCGAATCTAAAGTGACGACGCTGGAATATTCTTGTAGAACGAGGAGGAGATGTAACTTCCAGCTAACACATCGTCGTGGTGGCGCTTCTGACCGCGAGAGAAAATGACTTGGAAACCGCTGGCTTTGGCGGTTAGGGTAGAGACCGATCAAAAGCAGACACTTAAATTAAGTCACTAAGTATGCACAGAACACGTCTCAATGATAAGACGCCACTTTCATGGGACTATAACAATTATAATCTTAATTATAATGCTTTAATTCTAATGGGATGAAGGGCAACTAACTATTTAAGTATGTTTAACTACAAAATTCTCTCTTTGGCTCGTGGTCACTTAAAATAGTTACCCATCTCTGATATACAGTTATTTGTAGTGTTCTGTCTGACGACAGGTCCGTATGAACAGGATCCTTCCATACTTTTCTCGGACTGGGACCTGTTCATATACGTTCTTGGCAGATGATCCAGGAGTGGTTTGCCATTGCCTTCTTCTGTGTGTGAATGGAGTAATTGTTGGGATGCCACGGAGGAAAACTCCGTGTTGCCTAGACCACGGCCTTGCCCAACACAAGTTATAAATTCGGGCACCGCCGGGAATCGAACCCGAGACCCCAGGATTACAAGGCCAGCGTTCTAACCGCTAGACCACCGTGCATAAGATAAATGTAAAAGCACACTAAATATCCTGGAAATAATATACAGCTCATATTTTCCTTTAAATTCGTCAATCTATGCAGTGAGGCTTCCAGGATCTTCAAATGGGGAAATTATTGGAAATAGTGATTCAGTTCCGGAAACAATTTCTATTAGTCACATTTCGCCCAAACTAAATTTAGTAGATACAATCTCAAACTTTCTCACCATCGCAATTTTTGTAACTGTTAACATACAAGAATGGGTCGTGCGGAATTTCCAGACAGGTTTGCTCATGAGCTCTCTCCATGCAAACTTTCACTTGTCCAGTGGTTCATTCGTTATCGCCATCAACAAAAGGTATATACGCGGGTGCCATAGTATTGTTTCACAGTCCACAACAATAGTCACTCGGATGATCTTTGATCGTGATATCCTCGCTCACAATCAGGTTTTAACTAGTACGTATAGTCGCCGCCGATTACATGTGAAGACTTTAATAACACCCTGTATTTTTAAGGTGTTGTAACATTTCAAGACCGTACGTTAGGTTTAAGTAGGCCTACGTTAGTGTCGCTCTCATCTAAATTAACATTCTCGACCGCCATATTAGTAGGTAGTATAGGTTTACTTACAGCTTCATGATGTTCATATGATGTTTTGCGAAAATCCGTCATTTGGTTGACAAGTTAAGGCGATGGCAAGTTTTGTACCTCTGAAGGACTACTCAGGACTCGGCCAGTTGAGGTTCAGAACGGGAGACGGGGCTGCGTTAACAGAATTACAGTAACGAAGCTACCAAAACATGCGAACAATTGCAGCAATGTACAAGGTGTTGCCTACCTGTCTCATGTAACGAGGGTCACGGCGAGCCCACCCATGGGTTTACCACACCCCACGCCCCACTCCACTCTCAGTTAACAACTGCAATCAGCGATCCTCAGGGACAACGGGTACCTCGTTAAAACACAGACAGAAACACCATAACCACCTGGGTTATGAACAGTGTTCAAAACCCAGAAGAATCTGACATAGTGTACCTGAAGTGATACATTTAAGCTAACCATTTACTTGTTTCTGAACCTAAAACTGCCGATTCTGGTAGCCTCGCAGTGTAAGATGAACACTTGAGTATGGCATCTGGGATTTTACGCCGTGTAGCTGAGTAGAAATTAACAGACGTTTCAGAGGTGCTTACTGCCTCCATCATCGTGATCGCCCGGATGATTGAAACTTCGACAAACTTCTACCAAAATACACGGCGGAACAACCCAGAACAGAGCCATTTTACATACTCGCGGCCGTGAGAACCTTAAATCTCAATTAAAACGTTATTTATTGAAATTATTTTCTTCCGTGTTGTGACAGCATTGGGCAATAATTGTAATTAAGACGTTTAAAAGCTATTCGATAAACGTTGTACTAATTGAGTTTGGAATACTTTACTTTGAAATTGGAATTGGGGCTTCTTAGATTCATAAAAATACCTTACGCTCTCGCAGACCAACGAAAAGCAAATTGCTAGCTTAGACCTAAGATAGAAAGTAATTATTAAGGCGGGAAAGTCACTTACATGCTTTTTCTGCTTAGTGGCAGTTGAAATTTTTGATGAGTTTCAGAAGAGGTTCTAATTGCGGTTAGGCCAACACAAGAACTCATACAAACAAGCCGACGTCAATGCTGCCTCCTCCATTTTACTGTGAGGACGTTCCTCAGCCAACACCCCCCCCCCCCCCTTTCACCCCGCCAAGCAGTGTACGGACCTTATAATCGAGATGAACCGGCGCCCATCCACGTTTTCCAGGAACTACCTGCTGACTACACCGGCAGGGATACCCAGACACGTGGTACTGGGACCTGCCTGGCCACAGTCTGTCAGTGCCAACACGAAAGGCTGAAATTCGGTTTCCGTTCTGGATGATGCGGAATTTCTGCACTCGCCACTATGACTAGGAAAGGACGAAGGTCACCCGGCTCTCTACTGCAATTAGATGTAACCAGAGCTCGAACTTCTCTGTTCAGTTTCAACTGAACCCGCGGAATATATGTTCCCACTAAGAACACACGTAGCTGCTGTTTTGTCCACCCCAGACCGTGATTACTGTGAGGACGGCCCGACCGTTCCATTCATCCTTTGCGTTCTGCCGCCCAGCCACCAGCCCAGGGCTAAAGTCGCTACGATTTCCGGAGGAAGCGACTGTAATGAGATGGGAAATGTTTCCTCTTTTATACATCTTCAAAGTCGAAGTGACCAAGTTTTACGTTCCCTTAATCTCGGAAAGTCTTTCACATACCGAAGGATTCTCGTCATTAAATGTGTTCCAAGGTCCTTGAGAAGAACCTACTGTCCGTGGTTACAGCGTAGAAAAGAGCTTAGATCTGAGGCTTTCACGGCGATGAAGATGACGACTGTGGTCTTCTGAGTTGTGATACTTCTACGCTGAAGATGGAGGCTATTCGATCCTCCAAGAAGTATTTTATTTGAAGAGCCACGTCCAAGTCTCGGAAACGTCGTAATATTTAGAAATTAAAATCTTCTTCTGTTTTGCGTTCCTTTCCTTCCAAAGGTTTTGGGTACTCAATCGCTATTTCGAGGCAAATACATAATTGAGCGATCTGTTCCAAGTCGCCTCTTCCCTGACGTCTAAATCCTTCCTACTCAGCAAACTGCTCAATGTCACGAACGGTGTCCTTCCTTGCATTTAGAACGAGTGATTGTTAAGGCTACAGGGAAAAGTTATAGCATAAATGTCCCTCGATATTCAAATAAGACCTCCATACAGTTCTGGGAACAAAGGCTTGTTTCTCGCGGTAACAAAATCAGGAAGATTATATTTTTTTCCCTATCCTGTAGTGGAGTAACGCTTTTCGGAATAAAATATGGAACGAGGATAATACACAAACAATATTTTATGACGAATAACTATCGATTTTTATGAATACATTCAATTGTAAAAGAGGATAGTTGATTAGTCCTTAAAAGACCAGCGTTCTACTATAAAAATTTCTGATTCCCCGTCGTCTACCAATCTGTCGTCAAAAAATGACGTCATCAAACAATGTCACATTATATTTGTTTACTCGGAATTGTTGTACCAACACGGCAATGCCGAATAAACAAATGACTTGAGTAAGACACTAAACTAACCCCCCCGAAGGGGAGGTTGTTTTAGTGTCTTACTCAAGATTTTAAAACGCAACCAATCCCCCGAAGGGGGGGGGGGGGTGGTCAAGTGTTTTAACCCCCCCTTCGGGGGGTTGTTTTAGTTTTTTTCTCAAGATTTTAAAAACTTGACCAACCCCCCCGAGGAGCTCCGAAAGGAGCGCTCTGCTCTAGTAAGTAAAAATGTAAATCTATCCCGCTACGCGCCATGTAGGCGCTTGGAGGGAGAAAAGGTGTGTCTCATTAGCGTAGCTGATTTTCAAAACACCCATCCCGGACCCAAAACGAAATCCTATACGACAGTGGGAGGAAGCCAAGAGACACTTGTGATACCCTCGTCAGGTCAGCCTCAATTTGCACCATTTCTCTCTCTCAAAATGATTCAGTCAGAGCCTTTGTGCTCTTTTCGCTGAAGACTGATGACTGAATTGCAGTGATGACAGACACGCGGACGTGTGGGAATTCACCCTTTTCCTCACATTTACAGGCAACAACGTATTAAGTCTCTTGACCCAAATTTCTTTATAATTTATCTTCGTAAATCACGCAGCTGGCCGACTGTGGTACCCTTTTTTTCTGTCAACAAACCGATTGAGCCGATGTGGCAGGACCTGACTGGCATCGATGATCCCCACAGGCTTTCAGTCGACAAACAAATAAGTAAGCAACATCAGAGCGGCCTCGTGTATCAGATTTCTGAATACGGAAATGCTTTGGTCAGGTCCATCGTTTCCAAGATCTGCTCTTCCTTCTATCTGAATGAGGTACGTAGATCGCACGTCATTTGTTCCGTGTATTACCTTCGTCACTTTTTTTCCCAGGTGTGTTGTATGTTATTATTGTGATTGAATTTCAATCTCTGTAAAAAGTGTTTGCCACTTTTTCGACTGTAGTTATTTCGCTATTTCTTTTTTATTTTTATTTTTTATTTAGTTATTGTATTTATTTCTCTGTCTTAGCTCTTGATATTTTCAAGGTTCGTCCAACAGCAGTAGTGGTACAAGATGTAACCATTCTGTAATAACTGAGTGAAAGAGAAAAGCTTGTTTCGTCCAAGAAGGGACTAAGCGAACTTCCTCGCTATGCCAACTTGACGGCAGGCCACAGCAAAGCCACGCAGTGGGAAACGATGCATTAACTCTTAACTCCTTGATCATGAAACGTTAACGAAACAATGTTTTATAACTGAGTTCCTATCCCAAACAAAACACAACACGTCTACATTACAAGAATCTACCAATTAACGTTGTTTTGAGGGGGAAACAGTCGGTCTATTGTAAGAATAATACGAATCCCACAAATACACTCTGAGGGAAATTAATTAATTAATTAACTAACTAGCTCGCCCACTCATGGATTAAATCTTTGTCTTGTTCTATTCTTACCTTCCTTCTAGCCACACTCCGCGACTCTTATATCTTTCTATCGTTCTCTCTACTTCCAGTTGGTGTTGCATTACAGGTGTGCAAACACTCATATAAAGCGTATCGGACGCATAGCCCACTCTT
>NW_019059621.1:560068-570371 GCF_000696155.1 Zootermopsis nevadensis
CCGATCATCTTAAGATCACTGAACTAGCCTGTAATAACCATGCTTCCATGTCTCAAAATTCCCTGACAGTTAATTTTTGGGGGGGAAAAATGCTAAATGATTTTCATGAAATAAAGAGTCTTTGTCTGTGCTGGGAGCCTTGTAATAATAGCTGCATCAGAAAATGTGTGTGTGCGCGGGATTAATAAATATTGATATTCCAGGTAACAGATGGTAGAGTTATTTACGATTCCAGTTAGAATCTTAGAAGAACTAGGGGAATTACAGTATTATAATATTTAATTCAACAGAACAAGTGCAGTCGATCGCCCTGATAATGAAAGAAGGAAGTACCTCTGAAACGTCGGGAAACTTCCTCGGACTGCAAGGTGCGTCATCCCAGAATAGTCATCTTGAGTTCAGCGTAGGGACAACAATTATTTCAACCTCAATTAGTTTCAGTAATAACACAAATTTGCACATAATATATGGACAAAAATAGGTGGACATGACGGCATCGATTACTGAAAGGCTATGGGGAACTCCAGCAAGGCTACTATTTACTTAAAATAAAACTATTATTAAAAACAAGTTTGCTGGACTACGAAATCCTGGGAAACCCGAAGTCTAGCGCCATTGCTCAATGTATAGCTTCTTGACACGTTCGTCTCATGGACCGGATTGGACTGTCTACATTACCAGAGGCCTCAGGGGAGCCAACACTTGTTCTGTCAGCGCAGTCCACGACTTCCGACAACCGGGATCAGTTCTCGGATGGGGCAGGCATTCTTATTCTCTTTCTTATAACTATGGTAATGGTCTATTGCACTTTATCCATCGTATGGTCCATGGATCGGGAATAGCTTGAAGCCTTTTTGAGACACCGTGTATATTATTTCGAAACTGTTAGAAGTCGCAACTAATTATGTTTGAATTTGAAGATTTCCGTCTTCTGGGTTGTTGCGCCGTGTAGACTGTATGACCTCTGAAACGTTGGTTAACATCGACCAGACTACACAGCGCAACAACCCAGAAGACAGAAATCTTCATACTCATCGCCCTGATGATGGAGGCAGTATGACCTCTGAAACGTTGGTTAACATCGACCAGACTACACAGCGCAACAACCCAGAAGACAGAAATCTTCATACTCATCGCCCTGATGATGGAGGCAGTATGACCTCTGAAACGTTGGTTAACATCGACCAGACTACACAGCGCAACAACCCAGAAGACAGAAATCTTCATACTCATCGCCCTGATGATGGAGGCAGTATGACCTCTGAAACGTTGGTTAACATCGACCAGACTACACAGCGCAACAACCCAGAAGACAGAAATCTTCATACTCATCGCCCTGATGATGGAGGCAGTATGACCTCTGAAACGTTGGTTAACATCGACCAGACTACACAGCGCAACAACCCAGAAGACAGAAATCTTCATACTCATCGCCCTGATGATGGAGGCAGTATGACCTCTGAAACGTTGGTTAACATCGACCAGACTACACAGCGCAACAACCCAGAAGACAGAAATCTTCATACTCATCGCCCTGATGATGGAGGCAGTATGACCTCTGAAACGTTGGTTAACATCGACCAGACTACACAGCGCAACAACCCAGAAGACAGAAATCTTCATACTCATCGCCCTGATGATGGAGGCAGTATGACCTCTGAAACGTTGGTTAACATCGACCAGACTACACAGCGCAACAACCCAGAAGACAGAAATCTTCATACTCATCGCCCTGATGATGGAGGCAGTATGACCTCTGAAACGTTGGTTAACATCGACCAGACTACACAGCGCAATAACCCAGAAGACGGATATCTTCATACTCACCGCTGTGAGAACCTCAAGTCTTACATGTTTGAATTTTCTTTAAATACGAATATTACTCGGTATTTCCCGTGCCTGAAACTAAAATTAGTGGCAGGAGACCTACAGGTAGTCCATTGGCTTGAAAACTATGCGGATAGCGAAATGTGTAAGCTGAAGATGCATTTTTCGTTCACTGATTCACTCTTAAGAAATTACGGTCACTTTTCGCCCGCTACGCTAACCACCGAGATAATCACAATCTTGTAACCATGACAACTCGCCGATAAGTAAATATATTTTACAGGACTTCAAATTATAATAACATAACACCGTGTGGACTTGTAGGGAGATACCAACGTTTCGGAGAAACATACTGTCTCCATCTTCGGGGCTTCAGCGACATCAAAAACAGTGATTGAATCAGGTAGGATATATAATGAAGCATGACCACCTGTGATCATATGAAATAAATTCGGAGTACAGACAGAACAAAGAAACTGGACCCCAGAGAGTGCAAACCTGTCTTCAGTAAAGAAAACTTCGTGAAGCATGAACAGTGGCGGCCGATCGGTTAACGCCATCGTCAGGGTGCGTGTGTTCTTGTGCTGATATTCCAGTCACAAGTCGAAGGAATTTTTGGAAGTCCCGGTTCTTGTAATATATTTTCTGCGTAAGTGGAACACGAGACATTAAAAAAAAAAACCTTTAAATTTCTAAAGAGTGGATTTCTCAAACCGTCATAGCCGGATTATACACATGTGACGTCACAAAACTGGGAGACAACTTTTTGTACTGTGGACCAGGCTTGTCCGTTTGTGAATACCTTGTCTCTGTGTGATTACAAAGATAAGAAACTACGAAAACTACGCGCTTGCACAAAAATCGAACCCCAGCGTTACAGTCTGACCTAAGCCGGCTTGTCGGAAATGTCACGAAATCTTTAACTGCGTAATCTAACCTTTGAATTATTCCACGGAAACCTGCCCGTGACCCTGAAATTTCGAACTCCGAATACAAAGCAGGTGCTGTGTAGTCAGAGGAGAGGATTCCCCCAGCGGCATGACCTACTTACGTGGCCGGTGACGTATCTCCTACTTCTCGGTAAGTTCCCCGTCCAAGAGTATACGTTCAGAGGGCAGACGACGTCATCGGCCAAATCGTTGAGCCACTCGCGAGACAAGATCTGCTTGAACCTTTCGCTGTCTCATAGTCAATGCAGCATCCGATGAAACATGTTTCCTGGTAGAAGACTGCTACACAGCAGTCACTACTCCCAACACATCCTTTGCTCTCACGACATGGGACTTGCAACGCCATCAAATTTCTTTATTAGAGTGTTACTGCGCATTTAAATACAAATTATTATTTAATTTTTATACACTGCTTTGTTGGACTTTTCAGTAGTATTTTAGTTCCCCGGTTATTGACAGGCAATTTTCTAGTTTTTATCACAACTTGCAAAGGGCATTGGATTGTGCCCGTCTTCCTGCAAGAGATAAGACGGGTGTTAAATTGTGTTTGCAGATCCGAGCGCGGGAGTCGGATGCTCGGAATCTCCCTGGGGAAGCTACGCTTCTGCTGGACCAGCGCCCTACCCTTCATACTCACCCCTACAGCCGTCGTTCCCCTATTCCTGTAGCAGTGACCTGACCGGGTCAGTACCCGCCCCGACTTCAACACTAGACCCCACTTCAATGGGGCATCTGCCCACCGGTAAGTGTAATGTAGCCATTTCTTAATTTGGTTTTCTCCACAGAGTTAGAGACTTATTTTGGCGACCTTGAATTTGTTAGTCAGTCAGTCAGTCAGTAAACCTATGAGGCGATTGGACGATTTACCTCCTGTGTGTGTGTTCTGCACAGTGCTTTCGGAGCAATCGAGTGGGGGTGTTGGTAGCAGTGACTACAACGTGATGTTCTCGACGCCGCCACCCCACAAATTATCGCCACCGGGGCCAGATCTGGACAACATGTCTTGCAATAGCAGCAGCCTTTTGGGGGCCAGCGGGGCTTCAGGGGGTGGCCACCGATATCCGGCCTGCCCCGAACCCACTAACACAGCGACATCTGTATATAACACCACGCCTGGAGGTAAGTTTACAGATCACTCGAAAACTTTGTTTGGAAGGGTCTTGGTACGAATATTGATCTATGATGTTAACACATCTTCATATCTTACACGTCAAACAGATTTACAGTAGTGGGGAAAATGTGCCAGATAAATTGTAAAACTCTGGGGCCGGATAAAAAGACAACGGCTTGCACGAAGCGGTCCGCGGGCCGAACATTGCTGACACCAGCCCTAAACAAAAACGCCATCCTTCCAAAGACTCATCTCAAACAAACCATTAAAGCAGCAGCTGAATCACCATGCGCTCCGAAAATCATCTCGCTTCTAAAAGCGAAGATTGCAAATGTGATTTCAACCAAACACAGCATTAGCACAAATATAACTGTTCAGCGACATCAAAAACAGTGATTGAATCAGGTAGGATATATAATGAAGCATGACCACCTGTGATCATATGAAATAAATTCGGAGTACAGACAGAACAAAGAAACTGGACCCCAGAGAGTGCAAACCTGTCTTCAGTAAAGAAAACTTCGTGAAGCATGAACAGTGGCGGCCGATCGGTTAACGCCATCGTCAGGGTGCGTGTGTTCTTGTGCTGATATTCCAGTCACAAGTCGAAGGAATTTTTGGAAGTCCCGGTTCTTGTAATATATTTTCTGCGTAAGTGGAACACGAGACATTAAAAAAAAAAACCTTTAAATTTCTAAAGAGTGGATTTCTCAAACCGTCATAGCCGGATTATACACATGTGACGTCACAAAACTGGGAGACAACTTTTTGTACTGTGGACCAGGCTTGTCCGTTTGTGAATACCTTGTCTCTGTGTGATTACAAAGATAAGAAACTACGAAAACTACGCGCTTGCACAAAAATCGAACCCCAGCGTTACAGTCTGACCTAAGCCGGCTTGTCGGAAATGTCACGAAATCTTTAACTGCGTAATCTAACCTTTGAATTATTCCACGGAAACCTGCCCGTGACCCTGAAATTTCGAACTCCGAATACAAAGCAGGTGCTGTGTAGTCAGAGGAGAGGATTCCCCCAGCGGCATGACCTACTTACGTGGCCGGTGACGTATCTCCTACTTCTCGGTAAGTTCCCCGTCCAAGAGTATACGTTCAGAGGGCAGACGACGTCATCGGCCAAATCGTTGAGCCACTCGCGAGACAAGATCTGCTTGAACCTTTCGCTGTCTCATAGTCAATGCAGCATCCGATGAAACATGTTTCCTGGTAGAAGACTGCTACACAGCAGTCACTACTCCCAACACATCCTTTGCTCTCACGACATGGGACTTGCAACGCCATCAAATTTCTTTATTAGAGTGTTACTGCGCATTTAAATACAAATTATTATTTAATTTTTATACACTGCTTTGTTGGACTTTTCAGTAGTATTTTAGTTCCCCGGTTATTGACAGGCAATTTTCTAGTTTTTATCACAACTTGCAAAGGGCATTGGATTGTGCCCGTCTTCCTGCAAGAGATAAGACGGGTGTTAAATTGTGTTTGCAGATCCGAGCGCGGGAGTCGGATGCTCGGAATCTCCCTGGGGAAGCTACGCTTCTGCTGGACCAGCGCCCTACCCTTCATACTCACCCCTACAGCCGTCGTTCCCCTATTCCTGTAGCAGTGACCTGACCGGGTCAGTACCCGCCCCGACTTCAACACTAGACCCCACTTCAATGGGGCATCTGCCCACCGGTAAGTGTAATGTAGCCATTTCTTAATTTGGTTTTCTCCACAGAGTTAGAGACTTATTTTGGCGACCTTGAATTTGTTAGTCAGTCAGTCAGTCAGTAAACCTATGAGGCGATTGGACGATTTACCTCCTGTGTGTGTGTTCTGCACAGTGCTTTCGGAGCAATCGAGTGGGGGTGTTGGTAGCAGTGACTACAACGTGATGTTCTCGACGCCGCCACCCCACAAATTATCGCCACCGGGGCCAGATCTGGACAACATGTCTTGCAATAGCAGCAGCCTTTTGGGGGCCAGCGGGGCTTCAGGGGGTGGCCACCGATATCCGGCCTGCCCCGAACCCACTAACACAGCGACATCTGTATATAACACCACGCCTGGAGGTAAGTTTACAGATCACTCGAAAACTTTGTTTGGAAGGGTCTTGGTACGAATATTGATCTATGATGTTAACACATCTTCATATCTTACACGTCAAACAGATTTACAGTAGTGGGGAAAATGTGCCAGATAAATTGTAAAACTCTGGGGCCGGATAAAAAGACAACGGCTTGCACGAAGCGGTCCGCGGGCCGAACATTGCTGACACCAGCCCTAAACAAAAACGCCATCCTTCCAAAGACTCATCTCAAACAAACCATTAAAGCAGCAGCTGAATCACCATGCGCTCCGAAAATCATCTCGCTTCTAAAAGCGAAGATTGCAAATGTGATTTCAACCAAACACAGCATTAGCACAAATATAACTGTTTGTTTTTTTGTTTTAAGTAATACAAACAAGCACTACACATTCTGCATACGCCTAAGGGGTTGCGAACCACAAGTGGCAAACCCCGCTCTAGTTAAAGTGACTAAACAATAATTCGTCTCGTGGAAACATTATGACTCTGCAGGAAACAGAACGGCCAATATAAGAATCCGGGGCATTAGTCGTAACTCATGACGAATTCAGTATTACAACACTTCTTTTGTTTTAACAGCAGCGCCGGGTCTCAACTGCGGCGGAACGACGTATCACCATCCATCATCAGGTTCATGGAGTAGTCACCAGGCGCCAGCAGCATCTGTCAGCAACTTCCACCATCCACCCCACCACCCCAACAACTACCCCAATTATTACACCAATACTACAAGTAACCCCAGTGGGGGATCTAACCCAGGTCCCCCAGCCCCTCAAGGAGCCTCCACGTACCTCAGCAACCCCACCGCACCCCCCACGATGGTGTTCTATCCTCACCTTTACTCGACTGTAAACCAGAATCAGATCCACCTCCATCTCCACAGCAGTTCGTCGCCTAGCGACGTGCATGGGAGTTCGAAGTCAGGGTCGGTACTGGGGGACACACTGCAGTGTTACCACCACCAGGACGATGACACTACGTCTATAGTTGGTGGTGGTGTAAGTGGTAACAATGTCACGATAAGTTCGGCTGGATCACGAGGTGGGATAGAGATCGGTGTACTCCACCATCAGCATCAGATGCAGGGCACTGGCGTCGGCACCGGGGCGCAGGGCGACGAGCAAGGACTGTCCAGGTACTCGGGTGCGGGGCAACAAGGTGGCAGTGGGGGGAACACGGACAGGCAACAGACAGACCAGTCCGTCTGGCGCCCCTACTGATCAACGCGACATGACTCGAGGTTCAAACCCGACAACCATCACGCATTAAATGATCTCAATCACCACTGTGAGGATACATGATGACGTCAGACCGCATCTCTACAAAAAAAAAAACGCCCACGGAGCTACGTCATGAGGTCCTCTTAGGAGCACATACCAGAAGACGTTCGAGGCAAACACATACCTCATTGGAGCAGTTCTTCTTGAGAAGCGAATGGCAATTTAGCCGATCAAATCGCCTGTTTTTATGTAACCGGAAGGTCTATTACCGTTCTCACAGAAATCCGCCTCTGAACACGAACTATCCTGAGACAACTGAACCAATCCACGCCTTCACATCCTAATTCTTTAAATTCAGTTTTAATATTATCCTCCTGTTTACACCGAAATCTCCCAAGTGGCTTTTCCCTTAAAGTTTTCGGAGTACTCAGCGAATTAACAAATTCACACGTGTTATGTCCAGTAATAAAATATACGGCCCACTACTTAATGAAAATCTTTGAAGACGACGCAAAACGTATTACATTAATAATATAAAGCATGCCCCAGAAACGCCCTACTCTGTAAATGAATGCTAATATTTTTAACGAATTTTATACGGTAGGCCTTAGCAATATAATCAGCGTTTCTTTCTGTTTCGATGGATTCTAATTATATAAAACAGGGCAATGAATTTGATGAATCCATGTCAACAAGGTAAGAATTCCTGCGACACGCTGTATACAAGTGACGTCAAACATCTAAAGTTTAACCTATTTTGAAGATGGCTGTATTAATGGGATGTTGCACCGTGTAATCTGGTAGAAGTTGACCGACGTTTCAGAAGTCCTTGCTGACTCCATAAGATGAAGGCAGCAAGTTTACAGACGTTTCAGAGGACCTTGCTGACTCCATAAGATGATGGGCGCAGCAAGCACCGCTGAAACGTCGGTCAACTTCTACCAGATTACACGGTGCAACAACCCAGAAGACAGCCATCTCCAGACAAAAACCTCATATCCTATATAAAACTATTTTCTAATTCTATTAACTAACAACAGACATTTCATCTGTCAAAATAATGAAGGAGTTTCAGGCGGACCTAGATTCTATTTAGAATAAAATGTCCGAACAGGGCCACAGACCTAGTCCCCCGTTTCTACTTCCAAATAAATTAATTAAATAAACGTATTACGTAATTTTAGACACTTTGGGGTCTATAAAATTCGACGAGTCTGAACATTTTCAAATAAGCTTCAGTATTCGAAGAGTAGATACGTGGGAGAACAATCAACTCATCACCTATTTCCCAATTCCTTCCACATAAAGTGTTCTGGACCAAAATAAAACTTAGGTTCGTAATGGTTCACCAGACTTGCTTTGACTTATTACGACACAATTAAAATAGTTTATGAAACCTAATATTAACAGACAGCTCAATAGTAAGACAGCCCAGATAAAGTTGAGAAGCCAAGTCTATTGCATCAGATATCTTCTCGATATGTGAACACAGCAATTAGTTGTGTGAACTCCCGCTGAGAAGTTTATCCCAAAGAATTTAAGCCATGATGACGGATATCTTCTGGGCAGTTGCATGCTGCCTCCAACACCAACCTGATGATGGAGGCAAGAATCACTTCCGAAACGTCTGTAAACTTCTGCCAATCGTACATTTTTGCATTTTTATAGTAGTTCGGGGTTAAATAACACTAACAAATTACCTGACTACTACAGATTATATCATCGTGAACGGGAGAGATCCCCGCCGGGTGAGACCTGAGAAGACCAGGAGAACCTCAAATTTCAGTTTGCGCAATGTTTGCTACGCAAAAAGAACACTTAATGGTTGTGATTATTATGTGTGAATATTTTCCAAGACTTAGGGGATTTTCAAATTCTATACTCGGAGATGAAAGAGCAATGAGCAATGGTTGTTGTTTTGTGATTTCTGACGTCAAGTGTTATTCTCATCTCTTTTCAATTTTTAATTTACTTCTTAAAATTTAATTTCGCACAAGGACATTTTGCAAAACACATTCCAAACGTAACGCAGACACGAACGGTGACGGAGAGACACTTTTGTCAGTTCGAAGTTGTGACCTTACAAGTGTTCGTCGTCTGAAATCTCGAAGCTTCCGAGTTCCTGTGTCCTATGTTGTATTAATCATATTTGTACTGTGTTTAGTGCGTCTATTTTCATTTCTATTATTATACGAACAAATGCTTACTCGCTGTAATGTACCATGACACATTTCCAGTGACGGAAGAAAATACCACTACTCCAAAGTGTTTCCTATCTAGTTTTTTATTAAACAAATAAATTATGTTGAGATGTGTTTAAACCATGGTCTTTATTTCTTGGATTAAGTAAGACCTCATTCGAAAGAGTATCGACCTTTCTAGTTTCATTCTGAGCTCCCAGTCGAGTTCAGAGACGTTGAGAGTTGCTAAAAGCCGATGATATCTCCATATTCCGAAAAATAATTTCAGCAGTATAAAATGGTCCGAGATTTCATTATAGCACTTCTCTCTAGAGACATTCTAGCCCATTAATCATTAATATTTTAGAACCTATGGAGGGGCAAAGTAAAACCTCGAAGAACCTGTCAAAACTGATCTCTAGACCGAAATTAGAACCCGGAATAAAAAAGAATTAACCACTCGATCTCGCCGTTCGGTTTAATTTGGAGTAACTCACAAAAACCACGATATCGTTTCAGGATAGCTAGCCCCCGGGTCGAGATTTGAGCCTGGGACCTAGAGAATAAATAGAAGAGCTGACCAATCAACCGTGAGCCTCGATCTGATCCATATTACTCAACAGATTTCTATGAAATGTGGTACTGGAAATTTGGAGTACAGCTGTCGGGTAAATTTTGTTCAACCGTCCACACAACTCCCAAGTGTTTATTTATTAATGGCTCTATGAATGTAAATCATTATTTCTGGGCATCCCTGTCATACACTGTCACAGAATATAAGACACTAACAATTTTTATTTTTAGATCTTTACGAACACAACGAGAAAAAGTTAATATCCAACTGTAACAGCGAAACCGCATAGTAAAAGGAAATCAATATCTCTGAAGAGACAGAAATGGCAAACTGAAACAAAGCGATATGTGACA
>NW_019059621.1:570665-604391 GCF_000696155.1 Zootermopsis nevadensis
ATATAATATGATGAAGGATCATAAAAGTTGAAACGAGCGACGCACTTTACAGGTGACAGGACGTCAGGACGGAAAACCACAACTTGTCGGGAAGTTTGTCCCCCGGTCTGAATCTTTCAATTTCAATACCGAGTTGAAAACCAGCAAGACACAGATTTCGTATCCGTCCACTGGCTTAAAGTCCGATAACCCACAAAGACGAATATTTTTGAGTCTTGTAACAAGTGACCCGGTTACTTATCTTGGCTATCTCGATTAATATCTGTCGTTGTTTTCCTCACGTCCTCTAGACTGCGATAGTAACTCCAAATAGACCTCGGGGTCCTCATTAACACAACTTTCTTTTATGGATCGTCATTTTGAAATATAAATCCGACATCGATGATTAGACTGGAAATGTCAGAAAATATGAATCTTTGTTTCCTTAAAGACGTTTTATGAAGTGCATACATTGCATGACGTTGATTGATAAGGCAATGATCGATTCAAGGGAAGCAATATTTGAATATAAAATTCCAAATCAGTTACCGCACTATCATAATTGACAACGCTGATACCCTGTAACATTTAATATCAATCTGCTTCGTTGTTAGTACGATATGACGTGTTCACTTTCTTACGTAATTGTGAACATGTAAATATAAGTTAATATTTACTGCTTACAACTGAAATTATTTTGTGTATTTTCCTTTCTACAGGATACACGTCAAAACATTTATCTCTTGCGTATATATAGTGGACATAAATATGGGAATCACAATAAATTTACTTTCCACATTACAGATCTATACAGTAAACTAAAAACACTTCTTTCTTCAATAACAAAACGTCATAAATGCCAACGAAAATATTTTTCAACTCATAAATGACGAAGAATTAACTTCTATAAAACATATCTTATATAATAATAAACTGTAATTTTCTGTTAGGAAATGCAGGGCTACCACACCTTGAGGGAACCCAACAATTCCGAACACAACTACGGAAGAAGAAATCTCTAACACATGCAATCGCAGTTTTCTGTGTGATCTTGCAGGCGGTTACTGACCTTTTGGAAGAATATATTTCTCGAAGACAACACCAAACAGCATTACAACTTACGAAACTACAGTCTACATCCTCACTGCTTTGAATCTCAGACATAACAACGCCAATCTCACGCCTGCTACATTACTCTTAAGCAAGCTCAATTTTGTTCAACATACCAACTCGAAACTTCCTCATAATGTTCGTATTCAAAGAACATTAAATCTAACCGATAAGAACCCCACAAAATATCGAAATAGCGAAAACATTAAACAAATAAAACACACATCTGGTTGTCAGCGCATGCAAAATGTGCCGATGAGAGTAAGTATACAAAACACTGAGAAAAGCCAAAGATATGGATTAGCAATAAGAGGGTTTACTTTATAGTTTAATGGATCAATAAGGTCAGACACAAAATTCAAACGTTATACACTACTTTATCAAGCCACTCTTATGTTTTAGTAGCCAATTAAGTGGCTAATTAATCAGTCAATTAGTTACAGTTGCCATATACATGATTACAATTAATCAAATTACGCCAATCAAATATACACACACATATTAAAGTGCCCTTTTGTATAGAATTTAATCGTCTTCCTCTTCAAATATCTCACTATTATCGACATTAACTACTTTACGGCCCCTGAATTAAGACCCACAATAAGTTATATTGAAATCATAGAACATACATTGAAGAATGCAGTACATAAATGTATGGGACCTTCTTTCTTTCTTTCTTTCCTTCTCCCCCCCCCATAATACGCCACTGACAATAAAATAATCAAGAGCTGTTAATAATTACACCTGGGGTAAAACTGAATAATAACAATTTTACAGATTTTCACTTAAAAACAAAACCTGAATTGTCTACTCTAGTCTTAGCAGAATTACACGTCAAAAGCTGCCCTATTAGTCTATGCTTACCCCTGGGTGTGCAGCCCCAGGGGCAGCGTCTTCCACGAAACAAAACACAAAAATAAATATGACATAAATTAATAAATGACAAATATAAATTATTTCCAATCCCCTGTTCACATTTTAAAAATGACTAGACGGAAAATTCTAAAACGAGGAACGAATATTGTCAAATACTGGACAAAAAATATTTCCCTTACGTCACGGATTACTCCAACTAACTAGATTAGTGGCCGACTTATTCAGACACGATTTTAACAACGCAAATCAACTGCAATCAATGTCTGTGGCGACATTTTCTGCTACATTCCTGGCTGCAACGAGACACGACGACGGTGGAAATAAGGGAAAATTGACATTTGGTAAAAGCTGTAACATTGCGTTACTCAACTCTGACCTAATTTAAATATTTTCCAAAAAAAAACCTTGTCTTCCTTCTGATCTATTCATCCGAGTTTCACGTCATCTGTACTTTTTCGGGTACCTCCGATTTCTTGGCATCTGTGAAAGTCAGCATTAATCTTTTTACAGTGAAAACCCCAGACACTAATTACAAGGGTAGTATTTTTCATCCAGCGTAAGCAACAGCATCATCGTCCTACACAGAAGTTGCGTAAAACAAGGAAACCTGACAGAAACGTGCACGTACATATTACTCGGGACTAAACCCATACATCATGGCGACTCTGTGAAACAATTCTGCGACGGCCTGTTTTAGCCCTGGGTCAGTGGCGTGCGCTGTTAGGCGACGAACACCGTGGAACAGAACGGGGAGAAGAATTCTGAAGTGCGGATCGTCCAGCTGGGCGAGCAGGTCAAACACTGACCCTAGCATTTCAGCCCAGACCTTGCGGTGAGCTTCGCTGTCCTAAAACATTGAGTATCCCACAACAAAATTCAATTGGGTCCTAAGAGCAAAGGGAATTTTGTATGGGAGAAAAGAAGACGTGGGAGAGGAAAAATTATGATAAAACACTGAACTCTTTCATCATCAAAAATTGCATCTTTTGGAACGGCCATTCCACATATCCTTTTTTAAAAAAATATGCGAGCTTCACTGTCTTAAAACCTTTCAGTGCCAGGTAACATCTGCGTCACTCCATGAGGGTCCTAGAATCAAAGGGGGTCTGGATTGGAAAAAAAAGAAGACGAAAAGGAAATGACGGAGAGGAGAGAAAGCAAGTTTGGCTTTCACCAGCTATGGAAAAAACAAACCCTGACAGGAATAACAAAATCAGTGCCTTTCTGCTTCTAAAAGCTGATAGTTATTCAGCTGTCAAAAGACATCCAAAGATAGCCAAAACTTCAAAATCGTGTTTACAAACTTATTTCCCTAAGACAAATACTTGGCCTCCAAAGCAGTGCCTTAAATCTGTTTACTGTTCATTAGACTGAAAGACCAAGTTTCATACCCGTACAAAAACAAGAAATATAACACCCATAATTTTACATACGAGGCGCGTCCTCAAAGTAAGTTTCCCACTCGTCCCACAGCTAGCAAACCTTATATTGCGCGAAGCGACTGTGCGTACGTGATAGAGCAATGACGTAGCATGGCGCATGCACTAACGGCACTTCCCGCATTCTCACAGTAGCATCGTTGCAGCTGTTGAAGATGGAGGTTCTTATTCCAGCCCCCGCCGACTGTGAAGTGCGGTCAGGGATAACGCTAGGCCGCACACGGCTCGACGGACAGCAAGTCTCCTGCAGGAGTTCAGCTGGGAGGTGTTTAATCATTCACCCTACAGCCCGGACCTCGCTCCCAGTGATTTCCATCTTTTCCTACACCTCAAGAAATTCCTGTCCGGTCAGCGTCAGCGTTTTGAGAATGAAAGAGAGGCGGAGATGGTTGTCACACAGTGGTTCCAATCCCAGGCGGCAGACTTCTACGACACAGGTATTCAAAAGTTGGTCCCACGGTATGACCAATGTCTCAATTCCGGTGGCGAATATGTTGAAAAATAGCTAGACACTTGCTGTATCTGTTGCAATAAATATTTACATGAAATTGTGTTTTGTTTCTGTAAACGGAACCAGGAAAACTTACTTTGAGGACGCGCCTCGTACATACAATAATAATGAAATAATAATGAAAAATAGTACACAAACAGATTAACTAAACTTATACATGAACAGTATTAAATGTAACTGCCAAGTACAGGCAAACCCAAAATAGAAACTATATTAACACAGAGCAAAAAATGAAGGCTTCTAAGACATGCAAAGATATATAAGTAATTAGAAAAAAGACACAAGCAATTACATGACGCACTGTTGTCAAGTTTCTTGCAACATTAACACGTCGAGATAAAACACCGATGATTTAAGATTGCTTCAGGTAGTGACAATGTGATAATTTACTACTCAGCAGGATCTTGTGATCTCCAGCAGGGTGACAACAGGAGTACGAGCGAGAGAAAATTCTCTAACGAGAAAACAAACCAAAGAAACATCTCGCTTAAACGCCACGCCACACCACAGATGCTTACGGGAGCGCAGGCCTCGGTAAGACCTGAACACGAGTCACATCCAAACCTCTTTGGCCCCAAGGAAAGAGGACACAGAACTCACCAGATAGGAGGTGAGTAAGCTTTGAACCGTTTTGGAGGTGGTGAAGAGAAAACGTCAATAGCCCTCCTGGAATATGAACGCTAATACTGACTGTCCAGTTTTTTAACCAGTCTGACTCGAGCTTGACAAAGAAACGTGTGGATTTTACCTCCAGTTCAAAATGCAGTTGCCGACATTTATCACCATCATCTTCAAAATCGCCGTGTGAACGTAGTAACTCGCATCTAGATTTGAACCAAGTCAATTGGTGTGACAATTAACGCTTTAAACTCGTATCTGAATGGTACTGACTTCAAATCTCACGTATATTTAAATGGCCCCCAGCTGTGGCTACACTAGCCAATTAAATCTGCAATGACGCCATTTTCTGATGTCTATTTGCCGAATCGTAAGTTGCGAGATTCAAACACTCGTGCTCTACGTTCGTAAAGGCTAGATTATATGAAAATTATCACGTGTCTACTTCAACGCTGCATGAAATGAATACCAACTTTCCTCATGAGACAGACAGGGTTAAGTTGGGAACACTGCTTGAAGACTTGTTATTTGTTCCAGTACTTACACACCAAAGAGCTAGCAGGGGGCAGTGTGTTGATGAAGATGGTGGGGGTCAACGCGTGCCCCTTGCCAAGCAACGCGCTCATTTCGCTTCTGATTGATGATGGCATTTGAATAGCGCGCTGACAGTGACCAGTGGCCTGGCATTCCAGCAGCTCTGAGGGACTCCTCTCTCACTCAGTTTATTCAAATTATATTTTATAAACGCCGATTAAATGATATTCCCTTGGTCTTAAAATGGGTGTCGCATCAAAAACTCGACTGAACCTTCTCATTTGAATTTCTGAGATCAAAGATAGAATTTCTAGGAACTCCTGTGGCGATCAACTGAAAACAGATGCGTTTTCTCTACGCAATTCTACTTGAAGGAATAATTTGAACTGTTTCAGATCGTATTTTCGTTACAACCATAAAAGAAATGAACACTTTCTAACTTCGACCCGTTGCTTCCATCATGGAACATGACATATATGCATTTTCTTTTATATGAAGTTATTTTTGAACCCCACGAAAAAACAAATACTGATGTCAGTGATTAATCTAAATATACGTACTACAGGTCCACCAGGTTGGGGGTTGGTCGCAAGGCGAACAACCTTGCACCGTAAAAAGGAAGACGTTTCGGAACCTCGATCAAAGCCTCGGACAGACGGACCTAACAGAGGACCGAATGGAAGAGGAGGATTGAGGAGGCCATGGACCGAATACGGACTGGAGAGAAGCAGAAGAAGAAGAAGAAGAAGAAGAAGAAGAAGAAGAATAAGAATAAGAATACCTACTACAAGTCATTTCTCAGGAAACGTAAATGAAACAACTTTCTATACATAACAGAAAAAGTTAAATATAATAAAATCTCTCAAAATGAAAGATTAAGCTTCTGCCAGACGCTATCTTCAAAGTAGGCCTATATCCCTTACGATTAGTTGATATCAATCCGTTATGAACCACAATCCGCTGTAGTCCGCCTTCCTGACGCAGATCAAACATCCAAACAATAATCCGTGAGAAGTGGATTCAGAAACTGCTTGAATTAGCGACAAACATTTTCTCGTGTTCGCGTCGCGGACGGATTTAAGAACAACCTCCACCGCCAAATATCTAAATAACCGACCCGTTGATAAAAGGAATTAAGTGATGTCAAAGACGAGTTCCCCAAATACGATGATTCTGAAAAGAGTCATTTTACCGGCGACAAAAACGATGCTAAAATGCTCCATCACTTTAAAAGCAAGCGTTCAGAAGTGAACTTGATAATTTTTCGTATTCATATCAAACACCTGGCAGTCTGAAATATACAAGAACCTCCAGATTTCATTACGTTATTTTCCGGACAGCAACTCACCCTGCATAAGCTGCTGCGTCGCTGCTGCTCGATCTCTAGCGGCACCGGCTGGCTCGGAAGCGGGTGGCCCAGTGGCGGGGAGTCCGTCCTGGAAGAGCAGAATGGATTCCTCCTCGGAGGCATCGATCTCGTCTGCTTGCGTCTCTTATATTCTCCCATCAGATTTGCTATATCCTTCTCAGTTGCCACGTCATAGACGGCATCTTCGGTTATGTCGCCTTCGTCGCCACGGCGATCTTCTTGTTCTGGTGCATCTTCCACCCTCATATCTGCCTCGCTGTCGCTTGTCGAATACGACTGTCTAGTAAAATCTGCCAGAACAAATGGGCGATCAGATGTTTTATTATCTTTTGTTTTTGCTGGCTGTTCGAAAACATCTTCATCACCTGAATCAATAGGTGACTCCACTTCCGGCATCAGAGACGTATCTTCGTCATGTCGGAGATCATCTTTTATGTTTTCAGATCCATTTTCACCAGCAGTTGGGTTTGGATTAAATTTCTTGCCTTGCACGTCATCCAGATTGTAAGCGGTAACGCTAACGGGACGGGGAGTTTCGGTCGCGGGCGCAAACTCTCTCTTCTCTTCGAACGAGAAATTAGTGGCGGTGGATGTAACGGATGCGTGCGGCAGAGATTCCTTATGTCGGATCTCGGGGAAGTCGTTAGGCTGGGCAATCAGGAAGAATATCGGTTCATCAGCAATGCGATCCACCGCGGAGTGCTGACCGTCCTTATCGAGAACTACGTCGACGTACGTCTCGCACAGCTGGTCAAAACTAGCCCGAAGACGGTACAAAAACACGGCCATGTCTCCGTACTCATCGCAACTGCCGCTCGTTAGTGAGGTAGGACTCTGCATGATACCTTCACCGAGCGAGCCGGAGTTCAATTTGTCCGAGTTATTTATACATCTTTCCTCCCAGCCTGATTTCTTATCAGTACTTCCAACCTGAAACAGAAAAACAGACAAATGTCACTGCATAACTCGAGCAGACAACAGTTGTGACATACCGTGACAATTACCCAACATTTCGGAGCGAATAAACGTAATTAGCAGAGTCCGCAGTGCACAGCAGAGTGAAGCATTTATGAGAAATGATTACATGCAACTCACCTCTGTGTGTCCAGGAGGCTCATCTTCCAAGATCCTCTTAACCTTATCCAGCGTGGCGCCGCTGCGACCAACTTCATGAAGACACAGGTCAAACAATGTCACCACCTTGATGGTCCATGCGGCACCAGCCTGGCGATAAAGGTTGGCTGCTCGTTCCAGTCCCGCTACCCTCTGCACCAGAAACTTGAGACCTGGACGCGAGTCGAATGCGATGGCACGTTCATACGAGAGATCGAGGCAGGACAGAAGCATCTGTATGTGTGATGGCGACATGTAGCGCATGAGGCCTGACAGCTGCTGCTGCTCACCAGAAGGATGACTGCCAGAGCCGTCAAGAGGAGCGGAAGCTGGGCTCTGAAGTAGTACGTTAGCTAAGCTGTGGGGGACAAAATTATTTCAGTAAGTACAAATCTCAATTGCGTCTACAATTATATGTTAAAGCCTGGACTAGCAGATGGACCTGTTCATATGTTTCTTTCATTCAGTCAAACATCCATCCATAATCACTCGTCCATCCGGCCATCCTTCCGCACCCAAGCCACGTAAAGATGATACATAAGAGCAAAAGTTACCTCGGAATGACATGAGCCGTTCCCTGCAGCAACACGCTGCCCACCGTTTGCAGCAGCATCTGGTGGGCAAGTAGACCCACGACCAAGTTGCGGAACGGTACTCGCACGATGAACAGGTCAGGGTTCAGGGTATGGCTCAGGTCTGGAGGGTAGAGCAGAAAGATGTAACTCCTCTCTTCACCACTTGAGGTCCCAATTGACGCCACTCCCCCATCTCCGACACTGCCAGAACGGGAGCATTGCCCGGGGGCTACAGACACATCGCGCTGTCCCTCGAGCAAGAATACCTGCAAAACCAATCACAGTCCATACAATTACAAGGTGAAATAAAAGTATTTTCCTCATTTGCAATTTATAATCAAAATGAAGTCCACAGCACAGATTCTTCTTTGGAAACTTTATAGTTACCCAGCTAATCAAGAAATTCCTTTCGTTTATGGGACTCAAAGCTTCATCTCCATTCCACTGGACTGTATCACAAATTAATTCACTCCAGTCCACACTTCCACATCATATTTCTCTAAGAAGTATTTAATATTATTATTTCACCAAGACTTAGACTTCTAAGTCATCTTTTCCTTTGAAGTCTCCTGAGCAAAATTTTGTATACTTCTCTCATTTTTCATGTTCCACACACCCCACCCTTATAGACTTAAAAAATCCTAACAAAATTATATGAAGATTAAAAAAACATTAACCTTCTCAGTTCCTGCGACTACAGTTACCTGCTGTGCCAGTTGTCGGAGGCGCTCACTCTCCCTCGTTGTACAGTCTCTGCGGGCTGCCACTTTCACCTGACCTACGTCGCCATAGAAGCTGTGTGATCCAGGGCAGAATGCAACCATCAGCTGCTGCAGGGAGTGTAGAGACACGGAACATGCTCTGTGTAGTGCGAGACAGGTGATATGCCACTGGTCTGGGGTCAAAACTGGCCCTGCACTCAGGATCACATGTCTGTAAAAGATCGAACAGGCTTGACGTAAAGCCAAAGGTCGCCTACCACTCAGGTTAATGTAAAACCAAGGCATTGTCTAGGACTAGTCTGGGGTCTGAGCTAGCATCAGTTAAGATCTCATGTCTGAGAAAGATCAATGTAAAGCCGAAGGTCATTTGCGTACTTCTTTAGGGTCAAAAATTTCCCAAATCAGGATCACATATATTTAAATACACAGGATCATTGAAAAAAGGGTTAGAACTTGTCCCACACTTAGGATCATATATCGGTCAACACTCAAAAGTGATCAATGTAAAATTAAAGATCACCTTTTTCGTTAGCACATGAGCAAATACGTAACTAGCAGCTGCGGCTTGGATAGGAGAAATAAGAAATAAATATGAGGGAAATTCTTGGAAGGTGAGGATATGAAAGAAAGCAATAAGTTCCTATATCAAGGAAGAATGCAAACACTTGGCTACAGAGACTGTGAAAATCCACAGAAACCATGAAACCAGGACAGCTGGTCACTTCTCCAGACAGTGACAGCGTAGTGGTCAATATCCCTTTTATATGCGATATCCCAGTTTGAGACGACAGCCTGGAGAATGAATGCCCCGACTGAAAGTTGTCAGAATTCCCCAGTCCCCCTGAGCTAATACCTTAAATACAGGCCATGGCAAATTAATTCCATGCACCAAAGCTTCTGTTGAGAAGAATACAGCGTGTTCAGTTAGTCAAGAATTCCCTGGCATTTATGGTACCAGAAAGTGCATTAGTAGGTTCACAAAGGCCACAACTAGTCCCTATCCTAAGCAGATAAATCCAGTCCACACCTTCAAACTTCATTTTCCCAAGATCCATTTTAATAAAACATCCAAGTTTTCCAACAAAGATTTTGTATGTTTTTATCTTCTCCGCCATGCATGCTACATGCCTTGCCTGAGTCTTCCTCTCTGATTTGATCATCATAAATAATATTTGAAAAAAAGAGTACCACATCCTTCCAATCTGTCACAATTATTCTATCGGTCGAAACTTACGTAAGTGTAAAAGCTTTGTCAAATAAATAAAATAACCAGCTAGTCACTCGGAACGTTTTGAACCAAATATCACCAGAATGAAACAGAAACACTACACCATGAACCAAACCTGCTACGTACCCCTCCGTCCAAGAAATGACGTCAGAAATACAATCCCATTCTATATAAGGAGCATAGAGTAAAGGAACACCAGAACATTCTGACTGTAGTTCAAGCTAATGCAGTGTGACGGGTGATGTCAGGAGTCATTCATTACACGCACGCCCAAATGATCACATAACCTGCTGACACTAGAGATATCATCACAAGGATCCATTACTAAATGAAAAACTGCCACAGCGAGTATGAATCAGGCAAACTTACACAGGACACGGTGTCAGGTATCGCAGCGTGTGAAATGAGCTCTCAGGCTGAGATAAGCTGTCGTCTTAGTGTGGTATTATTTACGTGCGCGTAGTCTGCATTTTATATAAATCACACACTAACGAACTCATTTTTAAAGCCAACTTTGAAGATTTTTATAAAATTAAGAATACGGTCACAGTTCCCACCCATCCTCAGGGGCTCCTTTAAGCTATGCTCTAAAACACTAAAATATAATGACGAAATGAATGCAATAAAATTTTAATCTCTCTCTCACCCCCTCCCCCACACATTCATAACCTCCTTCACAAATCACACGATTTTGTGGTTTCTTTAATTTGCGCTCTTAGTAGCTCATATGGGATGATTAATGAATAATGTGCTGAAATTGATATTGAAAAATGCAGAAATGGCCTTATTTATGGCATTTTCCATTAATTTACTGTTCGTGACAGTCCAACTGCATATACCGAAGCATTTTGTGGAATTTGGGCATCACAAACGATTTCCAGAATTTGTTTTTGTTAACACAGTAAACCTAGCTTCTTCGATAACAGGAAGTAACACACGCAGCACCACTCGGCAAGGAACGAGCATGGAAAAGGGGTGTTGATTACTGTGTCTGAGGGAGGTCCCATAGACCACCGTCAATGTTAAGAGATCGGTTTACCTCAGAAACCGGTACCTTGCCCTCATAAGAAATTATCATGGCTAAAGAATTTTAATTTCAAATTCACACAAGATATCTACTGTGATTTACAAAACTGGACCACCAAAGTCATACAGATGATACGAGGGAAATAAAGCGAGTTTAAAATAAGTGGAAATCACGTGATGCTCAAGAATTTTGCAAGAAAACATGTGAAAAGAATTTAGGGAACTGGACAACATCAAACGTACTAATAAGAAGACTCTGGAACAGATGGTTAGAAGTAAAACATGCAACAGGTGCAGAATCAGGGACAGGACAAGAACAAAGGAGATAATGATAAAGATTAATGGAGGTGGTGGTAATAATAGTAGCATCAATCATGATGGAGGAGAAGGAGAAAGAGAGGAAGAAGCAATTATGAAGAGGATGTGGATTCTACCTGCTTATTAAATTCAAAGTGGCAATAATATCAGAATTTTGGGGCTGTTACTGTACTGGTGACATCCTGACCACTCACCACTCATTCACTCACATACTTATCACCACATGGGGTCTACCTTCAAATAACACAATGAAAAATGTCCCCCTAGGGGAGAGGCAATTCTCAGTCTATCAGTCACTGTACATCAAAGGAAGTCATTCACCACTAGCCACAAGGCACGTACTGTACACAGTGCAATTTCCCCAAAACAAATGGTAGCAAAAAGAAAAAAATAAAGAAACCTGAAAGCAAAACCAAAACACACGTCATTTTTTAAAATAATATTTTAACTTAAATCTGTGTTCCTTTTATGAATACAGAAGGGCACAAACACACATAATAAGGAACATGGTATTAATAGTTATTAAATAGAATGAGACCGGTGGAACATGTAACAAATACAGAGAAAGTAAAACCTGCATAAAAAATTTTGATCAGTAAACTTCAAGGAACAACACCACACAATAGATCATATGTAAAAGGAACAAAAATAATAAAATACATAAGATTTTAGGTTTCATTAAAACACATTGCAAATTAATATTGCCATGTCAGATTTCAGGTTCTCATTGAGACAAGCATGAAGCAGTATTAATTTAGGAGCTTCATCTATGACTCAACACTTGCAATTGGCTTTTCTCACCACCTTTCTTCTCTTCACCACTGATCTCCTCTCTCCTTCTCTCTATCCCTTCCTCTTCTCTTCACATCTCATCTCTCACTCTGGGTTTGGTTACATTCAGTAAGGATATATCGATAGATCGACGTTGATATATCGCCTATACATTTAGGTTTTACGATTTGTCGAGTTGGTATATCGACTAGTTGATTTCGATACATCACATGGTTTGTTTAGATAAATCGCATGGTCGATTTCGATATATCGGCGGGTCGTTTTACAATATATCGCTCGGTCATATCAACTGGGTGATATGGATATACAGGTAGGCCCCAATTGACGTCGGGGTTACGTTCCACCTCCTCAGGGTCGTTAGTTGAAGCGGCGTAAATCGAGGAGGAATTATAATGTATTGTACCGGTGGACGAGAAGAAGCAACTGGCGCCGACACTAGCGCCGCCTAGGTACCCACTTTGTGTGCTGCGTTTACGCTTGCGTTTTCAAATTTTCTTCTGATATTTTTTTTATTTTTTTCATTATTATTTTAAAAGGGCGTTAATGTGAAACAGCGTAAACTGAAGCGTCGTAAAGCGGGGCCT
Source organism: Zootermopsis nevadensis (assembly GCF_000696155.1). The sequence continues at coordinate 583,460 of NW_019059621.1, forward strand.
ACCTGTTTAGCATTGCCGATGTCGGTATATCGCGTGGTGGATTTCGGTACATCGACTGGCCGCATTTTAAAAATCGCTTCGTCGATATCGACATATTGAAAGGTTGATTTCAACATATCGACTGGTCAATTTCGATATATACACCGGTCGATTTTTATATCGACTTGAAAAAAATTAATATATCGCCTGGTGGATATCGATATATTCACTAGCCGATTTCGACATATCGACCAGTCGCTTCCAATATATCGCTTGGTACACTTCGATATGCAGCCTGGTCGATATCGATGTAACAGTGTTGACACATGTAGAAATCTTTTCCTTCCATCAACATGGTACTTGGCTAACACGCAGGTTTCTAGTTCTGTCTTGTGAAAAGTCACATCCAAAAATTACAGGAGGAAAATGGAAATCAAGATCATTTTTTTAAGGAGTGAAGGAAAATATCTGGACCCACTACAAATAAAATAAACACAGGGAGGAGAAAGTCTTGTAACAAGGCAATTTGAATTGATACACTTTCTCCTCTAACAAAAGGACAAATATCAAAGAGGTTAGTATGGGTTGGATACGTACGTAGAAGCAAGAATTACACAGAAAATTAGTTAAAAATAAAAAATATAGTCACCTATGAGACCAAGGATAATATTAAAATATCTTTTAGGGTAATTAGTTGAAGAAGTTACGAAAAAGAAGAGATATCAGAAGAGTGCACACCAATTACTTGAGTTCAATCACTGCAGTGAAATACTTAACACATTCAGATGTGGCTCAAAGTTTCAAAACAAAAGTTTTTGTAATAAACCTTGAAACACTGAAATTTCTGAAAGATATTTCCTACATGCCACCAAAACTGTGCTGTGTCAATACAACAGCATGAGAGACATCAGTCTGAATGTATTAAGAACTGTAACATGCATACACAATTATATCAATTTCTTTTCACATATTTCACAAGAAAACAAGAACTGTGGGGAAACAACTTGTGATTTACCTTATACAAGCACAGCCCAGTCTCGCAATGCTTTCTGTTGGCTGTACAATGCATTCCACCATGACCAATAGAAGTTGTTTCAACATCAGAGTGGCCTGAGGGATGCTGGGAGACTCCGTACCTAACAACAACAGACGGTAACTTGTGTTTTTGAATATGTATTCATGGAGATCTAATCCTGGCATAAGGAATAGGGCTTTACTTCTGACCTAGGGCTAAGCTCGGACTAAAGCAGGATGCAAGCTTTCGTAATTTCAACACATCTGATAGGTCCCTTTCGAAATGCTGACATTTTAATAAATTTTAAATTAATTAAATTAAGAAGATTTCCGTCTTCTGGGTTGTTGCGCTGTGTAGTCTGGACGATGTTAACCAACGTTTCGGAGGTCATGCTGCCTCCGTCATCGGGGCGATGAATATTCATCATACTCATTCTCACCGCTGTGAAAACCTCAAATCCTACATGATTAAATTAAATTTTGTACTAATAAATGTAATTACTGTACAAAAGTTACACAAACAGCTGAATGAAGAATGATGAAATATTTTATAAAATGGCTGCATTATCATTTCACAGGAGAAAGTTTTGTAATCCTTGAAATCAAAATGGAGCCCCACCTTGTTGCAGCTGGGTGAGGAAGTTAACTACGAGGTCTGTAGTGAGGCCACAGCACTGCTTAAAGTTGGGTGCGAAGTTGTCCCAGCCTCGAACGATGCGGCCCGTCTTGCGCAACCAGTTCTGCACCATGGGAAGTAGCAGGTGGTTCACGCAGTGCAGGGCAAACTGCGGTCCTGATAACGCACATACAAGCATTTTAGTCTACGATACTACCTGCAATTATGTGTGAGAGACAAATAATATTTACAAAGACCTCTTTGCTTCTTAATCAATTATGTCATTACTGACCTGGCACGTGTATGAGGTCCCTAAGCAGCTGGAATAGTGCGTCAAGAGTGTGAGGTTGGAACTTGCGAGGACACGTCACGGTCGCACTAGCCAATCCCTCCAACAACATGAACAACACGCGCAAGACACCGCTAGCCTGATCCACAGCATCCAGCGAAGACGCGTCACTCGGCAATGGCCAGAGCGGTTGATACAACGCGTCGCTCGTCCCGGAGTCGTCGTCATCCTCCCCATCAAAATGGACCACTTCTATGTTTGGGAGTACTGCATCCACTTGCTGTGGGCAGTTATTTAGCTGAATTCTAAATGAACAAAATTAAAATATAAGCTTGGATGCAAGACGACATCTGGATAATATAAGGTCGCCAGGTTGCAGGTAGTCAGTTCTACGTTTCATTCGCTTAGTATGTGATGATGATTGGTAAATAAGTTAAATAAGCTAACAGCAGGCAAAACCACATTTCATTTCTACATAAAGCTACACGCACTTCTGTTAAGTGTCTTTGTGCACTTATGGTGTCCAGTAAATTGAAATGATAATTATCCTGTTACAAATTGCAATTTTACCGCTACATATCATCGGCTAGAAGAGACAAATATCAAATTCTTCTTGAGCTACCAGCCATATCAGGCGCTTTAACGGGTGTTTTCTACATTAAGTCGCCTGACACAGCTGGTAGCCCGAGAAGAATTCATTATATCTTTACCGCAATTACCAAATATTCTGTACTTAAATGAACTCTCTGATAGCAGAACCAAAGCCACAACCAAAAATTTCTGTATTGGTCATTTAAAACTTACCAACAAAGAGAGTACTTTATGCACTACGTTAATTAAAACTTACAGCATAAATTGATGAAAAATATTAACATAAATCAAACACAAGAGTTATTGTAGTTAAGATCTTCTGGGGGCATGCGTAATAAAAAAATGTTTCTGCCGAAATTAAGAAGGCACACGCATCTGAAAGCAGCGAGCGCTTACCTGTGAGCTGTGTGGAACATGGGGCATGCTGGCATGCTGTACATTGAAGCAAGGATACCAGCAGAGCGAGTGAGGAACTTAAGAGCAGCGACGCACAGTTCTAGTGTTGGGTTCGGAACACAGTCATCATAACCTAAAGGTTCACTGCTGCCTGCTTGTGCATCTTCAAGTTCGCCTGCATAATAAGTCATAAACGACACTGAAATTACGTTTGATACGTTTAATTAAATTCTGTTCACATTTCAAGGTATATTAAACTTACTGGGGCCACGAACATGTTTCAACAGGCAAAGGATACAGTCAACGGCAGCATTGGAGAACACGAGCGGATTGTCCGTATCCAGGAACACCTCGAAGACATCCAGAAAGGCATGCAAATGACTTGTGCTGGTTTCATCTTGTGAATGATGGGCCGACAGCTTCACAACACGCAGAGCTCCAAACAAGGGCCGCCAACCTGATCTAATTTCTGTTCGACTTGCTTCGACAAATTCACAGATACAGCTTACAATCTGTAATATAAAAGAAGTAACTGGTTAAATTCTCAGGTTATTTAAAAATGCTGTTTTAAATCCAGAAATTATACAGTGGCGTATGAGATAAGAAAACAAACATAAAAGGTAACAATAAAGACACATCTGTGGTCGTTAGAAGATGTTATCCCATCATTTGCTAGGATAAACTGAGTAAAGTCATTAAAATCTCAATAGACAGCTGACATTCAAACTGGTAATTAATGAAAATAAATTTAGAGTTACTGCTATAAAAACCTGCTTGGTAAGAGCTAATTTCATTTTACATTAATAGATTTCAAGTTTACACCCATCTTAAAATCTCATATTTAATTAAATTCATTCTACTTCTAATTCCTTCAGGAAGAAATAAAATTAGAAGAAAAAAAAAGTATGAAATTCTATTTATAATTTGAAAACAATTTTTCTGTGACATTTAGCTCTTGTGCCTAATTAAAAATTACTGCTTTTATGATTTATCTGCATGAATTATATAAAATAAATGCATAATGGATAACCCATGTTCATCAGTACATCCATCCATCTGTCCACACACATTCCATCTCTAGATTTAAATTAAATTTATAATTGACGATCTACATTAAAATCTGCAAAGAAAAAATAATTTTAATCCGTATCAGTCTAATAAAACAACTAATTCCACGAATAAGGCTCAATCAAACGGTCACTATTCTCAAAAACAGATCACAATACAATAAACTGGTTCGTGGTGTCATGATCAACTCACTTGGTCTTGCACATCGACGTCGCACAGTTCCAAACACAGAAGGTTTTCGAATGGTTTGAACAGTGCCTCATTGAAGTGGAAGTGCGGCAACTCCACCTGTTCATTTAGCACTGCCATAACTGTATCGTGGATGCAGGCCACCGCCTTCTTCGAGACTGCTCGCTCCTTGTGGCAAGCCGCCTGTAAAATAAAACCCAATGCTTAGAATGCTTCATACTATTACTACTTACAAGAAGGTTATTTTAACTTCTTCATTTACCGATTGACTCGTACGTCGTTATCCGAAGAACATTTTCAAATGCAAATGTTATACCACATTAAACACAACAGGAAGTTGGATGTGAATGTCAAGTAGCAAGTCTGAAATCTCTGAAGTGTAAATACAAGATTTATCTGTTGCTATTGTGCTGCTACGTGGAAAAGGTTTAGTTACCTCCATAAGGTGAGGTCCAACAACTGACCAGGCTCTCATCACGTGAATAAGAGGACGACCGCTGCGAACAGTTTTGAGCATCGCGTCTCCAACTCGATGCAAAAGCAATAACTGGGAGCCTCCTAACAGAGGGCTGGCATTGCCTCGGGAGGTCCGCTCTCGCCGCGGCCACCATCGCTTGACTGATCCGGGATTAGTGGAAGACCCCGCATGCTGTGATAACGTAGAGAACAGCTGCACCTGTGACGCTGCAACCAGCGCTGTCAGGAAACTGGTCAGGGCCTGCAGATTCAGCTTCAGCGCAGCATCATCAAACAGCCTAAAACAGCCAAATAATTTGCCAGATTACAATCTGAAAAGCCCATATAGGAAATAATACATTCACAGAGAACAAAGGTGGGGGTGGCCTGAAATAAGAAAATATGCTAAAAAGAATGACGATGAAAGAATTCCTTCATTAATAAAAATGACTGAACAGTGACACATACAAATTCATTAACTTTAACAATCCTACTTAATATCGTGAATAGATGAACGGACTTGACGGTGAAACACGGAGCACAAGAAACGTTATCGAACTTCACGCACCTGTCAACCTGCTGTGACAGTACACAGCTCACCCTAGCTGCATACTCGTAACTCAACACTCCTTGTGATGTGATGTCTGCATTGCTCTCCTGAATCAACTCCGTAATAGATCCAGAACTGGACTCGGGGGCACTCGAAGTTGCCAAGAAACTGTATACATCGATGCTGAAAAAACACACGTTTTAAAATGTGTCAATTAAATACATTACACAATCACTTCCATACGAACGTACCAATAAACACAGATGATGTAAAAATACAAGCGTATATTTTCAATGTAAGTTTATTCATTAACTCTTATTCACACCACCTTCCCCTCAAAAAGGAGGGAGGAGGGAGGTAGAGAGCTAGCACAAAATGTAATATAATTTACACATTATCCACTATTAGCGTCATGAAGAAAATTTATTAATTTCTTTATGTAAACTGGTTGCTGAGAAAAGAGCACATTCTCAAACTTCCGCAGTTAAAAGAAGTTTGTTGACATAAGGAATTATAAGTATACACTTACCAGGTTTCATCATCATCCTGAACTGTAAAACTTGGTCTGTCCATATTTGAAGTTTTATCACTGTTTGAAACTGGATGCTTTATAGCCAGCTTTGGGCCCAAATTTCTGTTCTGCGATTGGCTGAAAAACCCATGCTCCAATTTGCTGACATAAACACAACACCTGAAACAGCCAAACAGACCGTTCTTCAAAGAGACGTCAAAACGTCAATTCAATCAATTCTTGGTCATCCAATTCACGACCAGACACTTAACTAGTTCAACTTTACTTTCACACAAAAAAAACCCAAAATAAAAAATGATACTAACTTGAACACATGGGCCCAACAATCAGGGCTGTGGCTCCCGAGTTCAAGTCCTCGACCCAACAGGACATCCATACTGAGAGCATGGGAAGTGTGGAGCTTGTGCTGCCTCTGCAGCAACTTCAGCATACTACGAGGTCGTCCCAGTCTGTGCCTACCAGGGGACTCCACTCTGTCTCCACTATTGGTGTCGGGGCAGGCTGCTGTCGCAAGGAGGGAGAAAACGCTACCGCACCGATTCTGCAATCCTACCAGCACAAGCGGTATCATATTTTGAAAATGAAAGATCTTAAAAGAATGTTGCCAACCAAGAGTTGCTAGAAAACTTTGAGACACACAGTTGAGCCAGAAAATGATGGTTCTTGCTGCTAGAATGGTACCGATTAGCAACTCAGTGGTTACGGTGCAAGCTCAAACCTGCGATGATGAGCATCACAGAGTTTGAGAGACGGCACTTTTATGCCGTAATTCTGTAAGGTCTCAAAAACAGAAAAACAAAAAGTAAGTTTCTCTAACGTACAAGACGGGCTTTGCGGAACATTCTCACACCACATGCTGCAGTTTTCCATACGATTTTAAAATATAAGACTAGGAGAACATCTTGAAATAATGGAGACCAAGGTCTAGCCAAACAGTACTTTCCCTTCAGATTTTCAGACTGAAATTTTTCATCTTTTTCCCAGCTTGCTCACAGACGCTACCACCTCAATGTCCCTGGCATGCTTATAAAACAGAAACAAATTTACGTTTTGAAAGTTCATAAACAAACTTACCACACTGGCAAAGATTTAAAACAAATTAATTCAAATAAATATTCAACATTAATGTGTGTCTACCTAAAATATTGCTGAGTCGGGCAGCCTTCTGGAGACCTTCTAGACTTGCCACAATACTGTCCCTCGCTCTGCGATGCTCCTCTCGAGCACCTTCTGACCCAAGAAGTAGTGCCAAGCTAGATGTGACACCCAGCTGACCTCTGGGGTCACCCAAACCAGCTGACAGAACAGAAAGCATCGAATCCCAGCAACAAGTCAGCACACGACGAGACAGCTTCACACCTGGAAAACAAAATAAACAAATTTTTGTTGGAAGACTGATTCTACAATGTTCAGAGCAATGTTTACACTGCAGATATCAGAAAGCAGTCAACATCATCATATTGAATCAGTTGGTTTTTGGGTTTATAAAACCAGCTCTATCAACTCACATCCAAGAATAAATATTTCTATGTTTTTCTAACTTTGGTAACCTATTTCTCTGCATTCTTTCTACGTGTTTCTTTTTCCAATTTTCTTGATAATCATCAGTATATCTTTCAATAAATTTTGAACTTGTAGTCATAAATTTTTTCCTCTTATAGTTTCTTAAATATTAATCACATCAAGACAGGTTTCAAACAAAAGTTGTAGCCCTTAATCACATCTGTATTTTTTGTTTTTTGTTTTGTCAGTGCCAATTTCTTTGTATTATGGGTCATTCTTTTAAAAAATCAACAAAATGTGATACAGGCTTCATCTAAGGCACCCGTTACATTGGGCTGATACAAACCAAAATTAAACTTGCCTGACAAATTTAGAACAGACACCACAAGACTAATTTTTTTAAATTCATTCAGAAGTTCTGGATTTAAAATGTGTGGGAAAATACAGTAACCTTTCCCATGTGTTAAATTCATATACTTAATACAAATAATATCACTTTTCATATGAAATTATGAACCTCTGTTATCAAAGAATGCCATAGCACATTTAACAGCAGAAAATGTCTGTACCCTCTCACCTGCATCAACTTCTGGGCTGGTGTCAGTATGTGTGGCAGCCCTTTCAAGCCGCTGACAGTCTGACAGAAGTTGGCCACCCTGCTGGCAACTATCCAGCCCGTCCACATCTATGACGGAAGAAAATATTATAAAAATTACAATGGAATCACCGACAAGACGGTCACACACAGCAGTAAATTTGTCGCTCACATTAAAAATAACAATTGTTATCAGGTTATGAATCATTTTATTATAATAAATATAGAAATTATTTAAATAAAATGCCTACTTATCTGAGAAAAGCCAAAGAAAAATCCTATAAACCTTAAAATCTGTTTATACATGCAGAGAAAGCAAAAGACTGCATAAGTAAAGCACATGACCATGACAATAAAAAAACAAATCACAAACCTTTAGACTCATACAATTACAGGTTACACTACAATTAAGTTGGCTATTGTATATCTGAGGTACAATAAATATACGCAATGTTTCAGGAGTTGGCACTACCGACACCTTCAGGTAATTATACAGTTGTCAAAATACCGACAACAGGTCATTTAATGGTGCGACTTCATGACGAGTCAAAGAAGAATGCTGACAGATATTAAAAATCAATAAAAATACGTAAGTATCACGGTAATCAGTCAGGTGAAGAAAGGAGTACAGTCAACTTCCAAAATTTCATATATACTGATTATACTTCATACAAGTGACAATGGCCAATGTAACCGTAGTAACAAATCAACCACACCCAGTACCATTAATAAAAGTTAGTGCTACCTGTGAGAAGGTTAATGAGAGCATAGTTAGTACTGGAGTTTGTATTGAAGCCGCACTTTTCAAGTACGCTCGTCGCGAGGATCAGCTGGTAGAGTTCCGACAGCCAAGTATCAGAGAGGTAGACCAGCACCCCACTTCCATGCACACTCTCTACAAACTGCTCCTAATAACCAACGAGCCACAAGCAACAGTTAGATTACGCCTTTCTACAGATATGAATATGTAAAAACCTTTCTCAGACACTTTTAATCAACGCTCTTACCTCAGACAGAGAAACCAAGTTTCATTCCCATACAAACAACAGATAAAAGAACATATAAAAGATGTTGTACAAAATGCCATCTATCATACACTCTTATAACCACACACCGATCTTTGTCTGTATCTTTACCTCAATTTTTCTGTAAAAAAGTGTTCTGAAAAATGGTCATAACACAGCATGGACATCAACAACTTTTTATATAACACTGAAAATATTACATGAGCCGGGATAGCTCAGTCGGTATAGTGACTAGCTACAGGCTGGACGACTGGGGTTCGATCCCCGACGGGGGCAGAGGATTTTTCCTCTAGCCTCTGCGTCCAGACCGGCTCTGGGGCCCACCCAGCCTCCTCTACAATGGGTACCGGGGTCCTTTCCCGGGGGTAAAGCCGGCTGGGGCGTGATGCCGACCACTCACCCCCCATCTAGTGCCGAGGTCAAGGAAGAGAGGAGCTATACCTCCACACCCCCCAAGCGCCTACATGGTGTATAGTGGGACAAACTTTACTGCCGTCTCGTAAAAGACGTACCGCATATCCCAAACCGGTGGTAATAGTCCACAAAAAATCAAGCTGCCACATTTATACAAACCTCTGTCATTGGAACTGGCTTGGAATGTAGATCCTGGTAGTACCCCTGTTTAATAAGCTTTAAGTTCAGAAGCAAAGCTGAATAAGTGGCCAAGTAAATTCCATCAGCATTGATGATAGTTATAAGAGTGAGGTTATGTGTACTGCTGCTGTTGTCTGGTGAAATTTGCTGCTGAGAAAACAGGCCTGCAAAAAAGACACAAAACCTAAAAATGTGCACTAAGTTTTGTTTCATTATATGCACCGTGAACAAAAAATGCAGAGAAATAAACTGTTCATGGGGTTTAAATAAAATCAACATATACTGTATCTGTTTCGCCATTTTCGTGGCTATCTTTTCGTATGTTTTTCTTGTCTGGATAAAGGAAGATTGTGTGCGGACCTTGGCAGTACTTGGCTGAGAACTTTTGCAGCGCCTCGTCCACTTCAACAGAGCTGCGAAGCGTCAGCAGCGAGGGCACAAAGTTTTGGAGAGTCTGAGCAAACTGGCGGGCACTGTGTCTCTCAACATCTATGTACTCTTCACCGACCTTAAACAGAAAAAGTTACAACAAAAATAGTTCATTTATTTATGTTGTATTTAATGATGTTGGTAGCTCAGACTATTCATCATCAGTTAACAGGATAATGGATGAATAATGAATTGGAAAGGATGTGGTATATTTCAAGATTCTATCCTGAAATTTGCATGTAGGAAGATCATGAAATATTTCTATCAGGACAGCCCGCCTCCAGACGTAGATTTCAACCTGGGACCTCTCAAATATGAATCAGCAGTGCTAACAACTGAGCAGCTAAGTTTGGTAAAACAGATACATGTAAAATATTTTACAAGAATGAGGAAAATCAAACCTGGTGAACAGCCACGTCATCACCACGGTGCAGTGTACGGGGCAGCTTCTCTAACCTGAGAGCTTCTTCCTGTTCTCGCTGCAGCTCAACCTGTTCCAACATCTCATCCACCTGCATCACAAAGAAACAAAACACGCAGTTGCCCTTCTCGTACAATGAGCGATGTCAAACGAAAATGCCACGTATCAGTGGGCACGTAATAGATCTGTCATCACCTGAGCATGATCGCTGCTGAAGCCTTCCTCTGGTCCTTCCGTCTCTCCCGAGTCTGTACTAGCATTGCTGCCATCGCTGCACTGTGATGGCGGTCGGTGCACGCGCGGCGGTGGCTCATCCCCCTGCTCAATTCCGCTGCTGCTGTCACTCTCAACATCGCGCCCTCCTCCAGTGATGCCAGTCCGGGAAGCCATCAATTCACGCTCAATACAGTCTCTATATGGTTTCGGAAGTCGCAGCAATGATTGGTAAGTTAACGGACCTGCAAAATAAACCACAACCAAAAGAACAAACAGACATTCTATGCTACGCCCATCATTAAGGGTTGGAAAATTTGAAGTCTAAAGCCACGTGTCCAACGTCAAAACACAGAAGCAATAAGTATCTCACCTTGGTAGTCACATTGGTCCAGCTGTGCGTACATGGCATTTATTCGGTCCATGTAGGTGTGCGTAATACCTTTGCCAGTACACAACTCCTCCAGTGAGCCCAACATAGCAACAATACACGCCACACTGGCACTGCACACCGACGTATCTGCGGATCTGCTGCACTCCTCTATGGAATCCATCACTCTGCAAAAAAACATCACAAGCTACAAGCACCAGCCACGAAACGCCTGGTCCTCGGGCTTTGCTCGGTTAAAATACAATCACAAATGACAAAAAGGTAATGACTTAGAATGAGGAAGTAATTATTTCGAGCCGCTAGCTCGGCATCTACCTCGAGATACTTACGAAAGACACTGAAGAAAAACCTCCGTTAGATTTGGTAACCTGATCAAGGCATGAAAATACATAACTCTTCTCTGCACAAGTAACACTAGGCTAAAATGTCACTGCTCATCTACCTGATTAATTTCTGATCAACGACTACTGGGATGATGAAAGCGCAAACAGTCATGACATATTTTTACAACAGTATTACCCAAAATTTTCCTGGACAGACCTGACGACTAAAAGTGAAACTCCACGCAACTTACAGCCGCATAAGCGCCATATCGCTCTGCTGTTGGGATCCTTTGTCATCCTCCAGCAGTATCGGACCAGCAAAATCCACAATGCGACTCGGACTTCGCAGCAACTAGCAGAAAACATTAAAATATCAGAATCCTCTGCCTTAGTCGTATTAGTAAAATCTGTAGTTCTGTCCCTGATCACGCTACTGTAAAATACTATAAGAAAAAAATACATTTTAATTCAGGAGTAATTTTTTTTTACTCCAGGGCAAAAAGACCTGAGCTCTTCCTCCACGTCCTTCACCGTGACAGCAAATTCTACACATTTATACTTCGCGATCAAGTAATAAGCCGACGTAGTTAGTCCTTAATCTCGTTCACAGCTTGCAGCCTGTTTCACGCTGACTACGTTCGGCGATTTCTTCATTTTAAACACAACATCTCCTCGTTACCTCCCCTTGTTACTTACAGTTGATGTCCTGTCGTAACTCCACTCCACAGAAACAATTGTTACAAATGTTACTGACCACATTCAATGACGATCAATTTCTTTTTAAATTCAATAACATTTATTTACCGACTGCGGTCGAAGCACCTCATTATCAAATGAACCCTGGGCAGCTGCACTGCTAGCGCTATCCTAATTTCTCATATGCTTAAGCTAATTAATTCATAACGATTGAGTAGTCAAGTGGTTGTTTATTGGAAAGCTTTCGAAGCTCCGTTCTCCATTAACATGACGCTACTTACTTCTCGTAGTGACTTGAGAGCCTCGAGGCGATGCTGAGGTGGCGGATACAGTAACATCCGATGGAACACAGACTCCAACACAGGCCTCAGAGACCCGACGCACCCAACGAGACGCACCAACTGCGTGCCGATACTGGAACAACAAATTTTGTTATCTTTACCAAAAACCGCATATCGAAGTATGCAAATCTGACCAGACACATAAAAATTAAATATTTCTCTTGACTCTTCATTATAAGGCACCAGCTTTGGGGCTTCGGTCACATCACTTGTTAAACCACGTCAAATGTTTCGGCTAAAACTGTGGGCTTCGGTCACCACGTCAAATGTTTCGGCTAAAACTGCCGTTGTAATTGTCAGGGTAAACGTAAAGCGTGAGCCTTAAGAACGAGCGAGTTGAAACTTATACCGACTCTATCTGAAGATGTAAGTTACTAAGCGTGTAATTTTAATTCTGACTCCAGAGAATAACGACGCACGACGCAAACCTGTAGACGGTTTTTGCCTCCGAACTGTTGAAGCTGGGAGCAGTGGCAAGGCAGCCCGATCCACGACCTTGCACCTCTCCACCCTCTCCGGCCGCAAGATGGCCTCGTGATACGATGTGCTTGTCCACGCGAGGAGAACCGAGGAACGCTATCAGCGCGGGACAGAACTTCTGCCACAGGAAAGCTGTGAAGTGATGATTGTTATGAATCTGCTGGGGAAGGCTGGCGACCAACGTGTGCAAACACTCCAGCAGAAACACTACACTGTTGCCACATCTCCCCACACTGCAACACAATGCGCAATCAAATTTTTGTATAACTTCCTTTAATCAGTAGTGCCACTAAATCAACTCGAGAGCGTCACGATACGACGGCTCATCGTTAATAACGAGGCCTGTCTTGGGCCAACTGCACCTACTTAAGAATAACTAAAATATATTACGAGAATAACGATCAATGCCTTCTACAGACATCAACACTCACGCCTGTGCCTCATCCATTTTACTGCAGATGAACTGCAGGATGGGAATCACCTCGTTGAAGCACGACACCCCGGATCCTCCCTCACAGATTGCGCCGGTCTGTCTCAGACTCTTATCAAGCTCCTGAGATTCTTCTTCTGTAGCGATAAAAGAAATCAAACGATATTTATTCTAAAATCATCAATAATGACCAAGCATCAGGACACCTGCATGAAGAACCAAATCCTCTTCCCCCTCCCTAAAAGCTCTGACACTGATTTCAGCAACCAATGAGTGGATGTGCCTGGTCACTTACCGAGAAAGTTGCAGAACGACCGCAGCGTCTGACTGGCGGCTGCCTGGGCAGCTGTTCGAACAGCCTGGTTGCCCGTCTCGTGCGCTTCACTGCACAGAGTCAGAATCTGGATAATAATTCTTCCGTTCATGATCCAATAGTTGCTGCACGCCACATTCAGAAGTACCTGTCATCACACGTCACACTTCATATAGACGGCTTCTTTAGCATTTCTGTGATGACATAATCATGGGATAACAACAAAAGATCTTTATACGAAATAATTAAGTCTGTGATCCAATGACATCGGCTACAGCTGAACATGAATGTAAAGAATTTACAATTACATGTGCTTACCTTCAGCATATCAACTTGTGTGTCATCCGAATGGGTTAGGATTGAACCCATGGCATGCAGGAGCTGTGATGGCAGCCACAGCGAATCATCTTCCGGCTCAAAATTAGACTGGAAACGGTCATCTCGAACGAGTTTCTGCAATGCAGCACAATACACATTGCATCACAGTCACAGAGTACAAGTGGTCAATGCTGTTCAAATAAAAGAACATCACATCAACTTTAAATGTGTTGAGTGCAACAACCCTTATAATTGAGCAGTAAGCACCATTGAAATGACACGACAGTTTTTACCAGACTATATGGCATAAGATCCCAGACAACAGTTATTTCTGAGTGTTACCATACAGTTCCCCCTTGCTGTCTCCTCCTGCATTGAGGGCACAAGAACCAACAAAACCAATCAGCACTCTCAAGCAGAAGTTAACTCACTCACTGCTTCCTCACGCAGGCAGAACTTACATGGAGGCCAGAGAGACCATACGCCACAAACTTGCTTCGTTTCGTCTCCAGTGCAAGCTGCAAGGCACGCAGACATTTTGCTCTCAGCTCATGAGCTGGGTCGCGTAACAGACCTTGTTGGGAATCCAGAAAGTCTGTAAGTACAGAATAATTCCAGTAAATGGACCAGACAATTATATAAATAAAATTTAGTAAGGCGGTTTTGCACCGTCTATATGGTATATGAATAAGTGATAAATAAATTGTATCACACTTCACCTTCTGTAGCCAATCATTTGGGTAATGAAACTTTCGAAAACTGAATATAAAGCATGACGTTTAATGCCTGATAAGAGAGTAGAACTTCAGTAACATAAAATCTCTCATTGTACTGCATGTACTTTACGGAAATACCGATTGTTAATAATTAAAAAAGCTTCCATCTGGAATACAGCAACAACATACCATGAGCCTCTTGCGCCGACTTCCGTAGTACGCAGAGTTTAGTACTGGAGGCTTCTTTAACAATTTGTAAAAGGAGATCCTCCATTCTACTTTCAGTACATGTCAATATTGACACCGTCAGATGTATTAAAAATAATTACTTATATTTCACAGGTGTCAACACACCTCCCTACTTGCGTTGGAATCAAACCGAGTAATTCAGTGTTACCAATATCAGAATTTACGTCAATAGAAATCTCGGCCAGCACTTTCTTCTAAAATCCAGGAATATTAAAAAAATAGCTGATATTGCATATTAGATACATAGATACATTAACTTAAGAAAGTCCTATCTGGAGGATTTGTTCTATTATAACTTTTGGGTAAACACAAATTATAAAAAAAAAATTGATCAAAATTATTAGGGAAATTTATGTGTAAATAATATTGTCCAGCCTGATGCTTTAACTTTCTAATTTTTAAAACATGTAACCAATTTAGCAATATTTACATATACACTTGACAAGTATTACGCGTCTATGTGGCTTTTAACAGCATATAATAATTAAGCAATTGATGCATCTTATCAATGAAAGATTCACACCTACACAAATCTAATATCCCTGTAAAGATGGAAAATTTTCCCTTTGCTACTTATAAATTTTCTCACAGATGGCAGTAAGTGCAGCTTCAACATAGTATCTGCCTATAGATGGCAGTAAAAGAGGTCCCATCTACTACTGCCATCTGGAGAAGTTTGACAGTACATACACGCACGAAATAGCATTCGTCATCCCAAAGTTTGCGCAATAATCAGCAATATGTCATTTCAGACATCTGAACAAAAACGTGAAAAACTTAAATTTTGTTAGCATTTTTACATCTAGCAATTCTAAAACTCTTGTAGTAATCAGTTCGGCAGAAATTAAATCCAAACACAGCAAAATTAATTTCCTAGCCTTTATGGAACCCAAAATGTTCATTACAGTGTTCACAAGAGCCCCCTACCAGTCCCTACCCTGAAACAGAAAAAACCAAGGTGCAACTTCCACCACATGTAGGATAGTAGGATTGTAGGATGCAAAACCTTAAAGGGAAAATGACAACACTGCCACTAATTTCATTAATTATTGTTTGTATTCGTATCACAGAATAGCTTGTAATACAAAATCAACTCTCCAATGTAATTTCTAATTTCAAAGATTTTTCTTAAATAATAAACATTTGTTATATTTATCACAGGTACAAGTCGATATCACAAAAACAGCTTTGATTGCTGCGAAAGGCAAACAAAATACTATGCATAGTTCATATTCGTAATTACAAAGATTATAACAAGACTTCAAAATGTCACCATAATGAATTTCAGTCTAATTAAAGCTATAAAAGATAATTGTTATATTGTTTACTGTTACGCTGTTGTTATTAAAGGCACTGAAATATTATGAAGTGGTCAACATTAAAACCACGAAACAGTTTTGAACCAACTCAGATATGAGATCAATAAGCAATTCAACAACGACTTTTCTCGTGAGAAAAAGAATTAGGTTATGTACAAAAAATTTGACATTCTCAATAACGAACATTCGCACATTCGGAAAACATTTATAAACTTAATCAACATACACAATGGCTCCGAGCTCACTACTTCCGACTCTTTATCAAATTGAGCAATATTTAGACACGTATCGTAACAGGCACTCGGAAAAATCTAACCAAACAAACAATTGAATCATTCAGTCATTCACACACAATTTTGGAACTATTTTTCTATAACTCACCAGCAAATATAAATCATTTATAATCAGTTCAAGTGCGTTTGTTAAAAATACGAAAGACTTTATAGTGAGATGCCCCTGCTTCGATTAAAATAAACCAGTTTATCAAAAGCAAAGTCTGATTATCATATAACCCATACTGGAAAATAATTTCTACAAAACTACACTCAACTCATAGACCAAATCCTACTAAACGTCTCGGATGTTGAAACGTCTTATTAAAAACAAAGAGCATTCTTAGTAAACATGACTGCAAGATTAATTTTAAAAATAAAACATCAGTTGCAAGTTTCAAGCGAACTACAGAGGATGTGGTCTACAAATTAACTGTAACAATAAAATAAAATCTGACGTACGTTTTCTGGGAAACTGTGCCGTATAGAATTATTTTGGTTGTGGGCTGAAGACGAAGACATTACAAGCCTCGAACCCACTGATACAACACCAAAATACACGACACAATGACCCCAAAATACCACCTATACATATCACCATGGAATCCCATTATCGTACAAAATAAAATCAGCTTTAATTGTCCATAAATGTTTAAATTTCGTTCAATTACCAAGGCCGCCAGATCGGTTCAGATGACTCGTTCTTTACTGTGACATCCGCGAGCTTCAGCAGACCACCACCACAGTCAGGACTAATGTTAGCGGACGTTGGTGACGTCGAATTTCTTAAACAACCAGCCGACGACGTCGAAGACGCTGGTGTAAGTGGCATGACGTAATATGACGCGGTTGTTATGACCGAAGCCGGTGCTGCCGCCATGGTCCCTTCACTGGAACTACTGAGAGCCGGCGCCGGTGACCCTGGTGGTGTATTGTAGCCAGCGGCGGGGTTCGATGGCAGGCCAACTTGTACCGACAACGGTGACATCTTATCCATGTCATTAAGGCGATGTCCAAGGTGTGTCATGAGTTTTGTCCCCAGTTTCACGTCTACCCCAGGTGTAGCTGCTAGGCAGCGGGAGACCTCTGTAGCACAGTGGGTGAAACCAGCGCGGAAACGATCGGCGTCTGTTACTGGGTTAGCGGAGAGACGCTGTTGACGTCTTAGTTTGTGGAGGTAACGCACTGTTAGCTCAAGAATGTCTGCCTTCTCCAATTTGCTGACGTTTTCACCTTCGGCTTGCAATGCTGACACCATGAGGTCCTTCAGCTCGTCCAGACATTTGTTTATCCGGGCTCGACGTTTGCGTTCCAACATCGGCTTCATAACCTGCGCAGAAGAACAGAACGAGCGTGTTAAAATTTACAACATATTAAGAAACGTCACTCCACCAAAGTACGCTTTAGCGTTGCAAAATTGAAAGTTAATCGGAGTAAAATCTGAAATCACGTACGGAAGAGTAACCAGGGAAAAAAGATTTGAATGCAAATTGAAAAATTAATAAAACTGTAATCTAGACCATAATAAAAAAAACGTAATGTCATTAGACAACAATTTCGATTAATCAAAATAACACGATAATCAAATATTAAAAACCAAACTTCCCAAAGCTTTACAAAATTAATAATAAAATGAATACTTTGAATAAACATCTCGTAACTAACGCAAAACATATTTATAACGGATGTTAAAAAACAAAAAAATGACTTATCTCTAACGATAAAACACGAATCCTATAACGGAAGTAAAATTTCGTAAGTATTTCGAAATTATTAAACTTAAGACGGCGTTTAATACAGAAAAATAAATGTACACACATCCTCACCTTTCTGTACTGGTAAGTTCTGGAAATCGGTTGAAGTTGTTCCATATCAATGTTATCCTGAAGCATTCTCGATTTCAAAATAAACTCAACAACTGTCTTTATATATATGTCACTGCACACAACTTGTTCTGATATTAACGTTGAGGCTTCGTCCTGGAACACACAACACCACCACGAGCTCAGGCAACAGAATAGTCAAAAGGGAACTATCGCTGGCTGTTTTATAGACGAGCCAGGTGTGTGCCAGGCCCGTGGCCCTCTACGATCGTGGGAAAATGAACGAGGACCACGTTCCCACATGCACACCGCCACCTGTGTCAGCCAAGAGAGGGGGAGGTTGGCTTTGCTTCGTACTGCAGCTGTCTCCACGCCACGCGCGCTCCTGATTGGACGACTGGCCCGCGAGATAGAAGACGACTAAGGCATCTCCATCGGATAATTGAGGCAAAGGGGAGAGGAGAGCCATGACGAACACTTATCGCCAAAGGGATGAAGGGGAGTTGTAATGACTGTGGAAAAAAAAGTGCTTGAAGAATTTCTGAATATGCTACTGGAGTAACTGAGACGTGAAGGCGTTTCAACCAGAGTGTTAAAGGAGACGTTCAGCTGCCGGAATAATTTCGTTAAGATCTGTCGATTTGTGAATAGGACAGACCAAGATCCTTTTATAAGGACCAAGCTGTGGTTCAAGCAAAACTAACTCCGAATAATATTTAAGAATTCAGTCCTTGCCACCATTACAAATATACCGGAAAGAGATGCATTTGTCATCTGACCAGATCTCATCCTCCTTCATCCGGACTTTCCAATAATTTTGTAATATGATACTGATTCCAACAACACTGATGTGACTAATTACAAATTTCTTACCAAAAAAAAAGTTGACAGTGGAACCACGGTTCCGGAGAATCTGACGTAAATACGTCTCTGAAATAATTCTTATATAAGATAAGTTCTTGTGATATTCTAAAACGTTTTTACCAGCACAAAATTATCTACTCTACGACGCACTTTTTCTACAAGCGATTCACAACTCAGCTCTTTCCGCAATAACGAAAGCGGATTGTTGACGTCAGTAATGAAACATAACAATGCCGAGTAAACAGATGACGTAACAATTAGTTTCTTAGGTAAAGGAGTAAAGAATTGTTATGAACGCAGGAGTTCATATAAAAGCTGATCATTATGGATCTTACACATTTTCCTAACGCTGTTTTACCGAATTACCCTTCCGTATAGACGTATTTACGTCAAAAGATTGGAAAGGCTTACTCCTTGTAGTCCGTGACTGTCCATATCAGCCCAGAATGTGTTTTACCAAAGAAATACAAAGTTCACCACACCCGTAGACTTCAATTTCATCCTCGGATAAAACAGTTACACATGCAGGATTTTACAGACGTTTCAGAGGTCATTGCTGCCTCCATCACCGCCCTGATGATGGAGGCGGCAAGGACCTCTGAAACGTCTGTAAACTTCTACCAGACTACACGGCGTAACAATCCAGAAGACAGCCATCTTCAGCTTGTCCCTTTCCTTACAGGAAAGCGACTGTAATCTTGAGACTTGTGGAGTGAATGAGGAAGGCTTCGGACTTCCTGCATTCCTTGCAAGTCTCAAGATTACAGTCGCGTATTATATATACCGAGCTTCTCTGATGTGATTAGCATATGAATGAATGATGTTCCAGCAAACAAAAGAGGGGTCCTTGTACGAAATTCACACTCCGTTTATGGGAGATCTCGTCTACGTGTCCACGTTTCATCATCCAAAGCACGTGTCTAATTTCAATGAAATTTCATACCTATCACAGTGAACGGCGTATCTTGTAGCCTTGCCCCTCATAAGTCCTCATCATGGATTCGGAATAATGTTGCAGAATTTGCCTGATGTGACCAAGGAAACCCATGATAATCCCAAATCAGGATTAGCGACTTCCGGGTCGAAAATCTACCCAGACCCTCTCAATTCTAAATAATGCAAAATTTGGTCCCACAAATCTACTACTAAAATTAAAAATCGCTGGTGTCATCTTGATCAGAAATTCGAACAGCAAGTACAGATTAAGTTTGGTCCAAATAACCGATTTTTTGGTACGATCCTATTCTTCAGCGTTCGAGCGGTCCAATTGATAACAACAAAAGGCGACCTTATCCCAGTCGTGTGTGTGAGGTTAGGTTATTTCAGTTGTTCCTCCGCACTTCCGCGACTTGGGGTCAATCTGTGCCAACCTTCATCTGCCGCTGACTCAGACCCAGTATCAATGGAATCGTTTCCAACTACCTCCCTCTCTCTCGCACACTTCCTCTGGCTGACTGTGGGAAAATCTGGCAGGTGGTCGAACACTCGCCAGTTTCCTTCTGTGCGTCACAAGAATCTATTTGTACGTGGTCTAAAATTCGCTGCTTCGTTCTTTCAAAAAGTATTTCATTCAAATATGGCATAACCCAACGTTCTCTAATTAATATTAACTTCCGTAATATTCGTGTATGGCTATGATATACAGATTCTTATAAAGTAAAAATCCTTTGTTTCTAACCGAAATGTCCATGGAATGTCATCGCGAAATTTAAACCCCTTTAAAATACCACAACTTTCTTGTCTCATTCTGTTCTGTTTCTTTTTCCTTCTTGTGTTAGCGAGAAACCAGGCAGGAGCTGTCGGAGCACGTGCTCGCTTTGGCTTCTCCTTCTCCTTACACTGCCCCCCCTAATAATCGCCTGCAAACCATGGCCGGCTGTGTTCCCACGGTCCAAGACTTGGCGAGGCTTGCAACCGGCGTGAAGCCAGTCTGTGGG
>NW_019059621.1:608963-624386 GCF_000696155.1 Zootermopsis nevadensis
CTCCAGTAGTAATTACATTGAAACCACGATATGACGCGGGGGTCGCGGGTTTCGGTGGGGGACAGCTTCAGTGCTACCCGCGTTATGAGCGAAAATGGCATTTATCGCACTGGCAGAGATGAAGAAACCCGAATTCGCGATTTTCGTCGAGGCTTCACTGCACTTACCAGTTTATCCACCACTTTAATGTCAAGAGACCGTTTCCCTCCTTTTGAGACGCTTGGCGTCGTCATCAGTGTACACGTCACCGTCCACCCATTCTGGTAACAATCCACCCTCTCATCCATCCAATCATCAATCATCAATCCGGCTACATTCTTCAATTAGCATGTGAGGTTTGTGAGGGTTTCACGGCGGTGAGTCTTCTGGGTTGTAGCTCCGTGTATTCTGGTACAAGTTCAGAAACGTTTCACAGGTCCTTGCTGCTTCCATCATCAGGACGATGAGTCATCGCTACTACCCAGAAGACAGCCATATTTTTCCCTTAGACCATTCCTCCACACACCACAGCAGTCGATTCGTGCTCCGGGACGTTTTTGGTTACCGGTCGTATTAAATACGAGAACCGGATTTTCAGACGTTTCGTAATTGCGGAGAATGAAGTCGAAAACTGTTGCGTCAGATTTACTGCTGATATTCGACGCCTCTCTCTCTCTCTCTCTCTCTCTCTCTCTCTCTCTCCCTGCGTAAAGTTCAGTAGTTCAGAAAACGTTAAAAAGTTATAAAATATTAGTGATGAATGAACATAATTTATAGATACAGATCAATAATTGATTCGGTCAGTATAATAGCAACTCTGATCGGTATTTTAACTAATTAAACCTAATTTTGAGTAGGCTCCACTCCACTTTTAGGTTCAGTAACAATTAAATAAGCGTACTGAGACCCCAAAAACCTACATTTAAAAAATTTGTCTCCTGACGTCATCTTGAACACAGGACAGTTACATGAATTTCAGTTGAGGTCGTGATCTTCAATGCGCAAGCTCACTTAGTGCACACGAACTTTCCCGTGCTGTTCACAGCGAGCTCGTCCAACAACACTTTCTCATAATGTATATTCATCAAAGGAAATTAACTGAATAAATTATTTAAATATATGGTACAAAATAGGTTCCATGACGTTAACAACGCGTGACAAACATCATATATAGTAGACCTACATCGGAAATACAGAAAAATAATGAATATGTAAATTTCGTGTTGTGTCTAGTTGTTGTTTTGATGCCTTATATTAATTCTATATTTCTCACTTACATCACCCCTTGTTTACCCAAATATCTTCCTGTAAAATTTTCTTGGTAAGCGAAATTTACTCGACTGTGGCCTTCTACCCTGAAGATGGAAGCAAGAAGTTCCTTCGAAACATTGGTAACCCTTACAATCCCGACGAGCATAATCGGCATCTTATCTGTTGGTATTACCTTTAAACAGACATGACCCACTCCTTACTGACCCATTATAATTCACTGTTCAAAGTCATCGTAACATTCAACGTTACACCTTTCAGTGCTCAGTACGAAAGGCTTAAGTCAAAAGTGATTTGTCTTAACTTAAGTCCCTTTTAACGACCGCCAAAGACAATCTATGTAGCTGAAACAGCATTGTTAAATAAGGCAAGGATCAACAGCAAGTTCTTCGCTCTCTTTTTTTTCAGTCAGAGAAGTGAGTTCCTTCGACCTGGAAGATCAGGTTCGATTCCCTGCAAGGATGTTTCTCTCTTCGCTATTGTCCACGCCAGCTACGGAGATTCACTTCCATACCTCGGCTCTGGCACAGTCGCAGCTTTACCACAACTTCCTTTCATGTTTTATTTGTCAGGTACCGACGACCTCAGCCCGTGTGATTATAGCCCCTCGCCCCACCGCCCCACCGCCCCCCGGCCTCCGCGTCTGCGCGTGCTGATCGCCTGTTGGCGGCGCGGCCAGTGGGCGCAACAGCAGTTCGTCAGCTTGCAGCTCCGGACCGTGGGAAAGCAAGTGGGTGCCACACACCTGTCCCTGCTGTCCTCCGGTATTCCGTCGAACACACGAGTCCCTTCTTCGTGATCGCATTAGCACGTGGGAAGTTCAGTCGCCGATCACGAAACCTTCACGCTTCTCGTTTCTCTCTCTTTCGTGCCCCCAGGCAGTGCCCGCTCGTCCTTCTGATAAGGATAAAATGAGCGTGAAGACGTTTCGGTCGCTAGTAGTAAAAGACGTAGTGCGGGTGGTATTTCTTCATATTTAGGCGTATGTCTCTTGAGATGTAAACGGAATGAGAAGGAAACACGAGAGAAAAGATGTGAGTGGTTAAAAGTACAAAAGGGATAAAGGAAAGGAGAAAGTTGATGAGGAAATAACTCGGCCCCCGCTGAATTTCAAACGGGCTTTTCAAACTAGTTATTGATGACGTGAAGTCCTCACTGGTTCAAGGACTGAAGCAGGTCTATACAGAATGAATGTGACTGTACCCTTCTGCACGCTCTATTATTTGCTCTGAAAGTAATCAGTAATCACTGCCTGCAGCAGGGAAGTAGAAAACCAGGCGCTACTACTGCGGAGTAAAAATAGAAAATTAAACAAACTGACCGCGTACAGAAAAAAAAAGAAAGCACGAGGACGACTGGTGTTTGATCACTGACTCCCCAATCTGCGGGCCTCGTGCCCTGGGCGGCACGTAACAGAATGCACGAAGTAAAATTCTGTTTGGAAAGAAAGTCTCAGCTTAATTGGGCCTGAGTGGGGGTAGCGAGATCTCGCGTACGAGAAGCGGCTTCAGTGCAGCGAGAGCTGTTATAACAACTTTTGGCTAAGTGTGACAGGAGGCTGTAAGTGTCAAACGCGCAGGTAGCTAACGGGCGTGCAAAAAGATTAGTTTCATCAGCCGTGACCAGCCAACTGGTTGACTCCGGACTTGGGGACGTGTGGCAGATAATTCAGTCAATGACTCCTCCGAGTACACAGGGGATGGCAGTTTCAGAGAAATACACGAGTCAAACCCACCGGCTTTATGGATGAGGATGAGAGAATGTCTGGACGTAGACGGTGAAGACGATGAACCAACTATCAAGACCTGTCACCGGAAAACTTTCACCTCAACACTGTTGTAACCAGATAAAACAAATACTTGCAACGAAGACCTTCTGGCAATGAGAATTCAGTTACCATCCAATTCCGATATTTTGTGCAGCAGTTACTAAAATCTGCAACTATTAGTACCTAAGGCCAGGTTGAAGGAAAGAGAGGACTAGGAAGAAGATTGATACAGCTAACCGACGACCTTAAACAAGGAAAGAAGATGACGTTCCAGGAATTAAAGCGAGAAGCCGAGAATAGGGACAACTGGAGAGCTTTTTTTGAGCAGAGCAATGGACCTGTCGTAAGACAGAACACTTAATAATAATAACTCCGTGAGATTCACAACATTCATCTACTTCCCAAACGACAGAAACAAAACATGGCATTACGAAAACGTATGGGCTGTATTTATCCCCAGGCACAAGAATTTACCTTCTCTTAAGGCTCACCGTCTACTCCACAACTTCACATTCTATTTCCCTAAGATGCATTTTAATATTATCCTCCCGTCTACGTGTAGCTCGCCGACGTGATCAGAACTGATACTCTTGTATTTGCTTCGTAAGACTCAGCATGAGTCACGAAAGCGCTCAGTCCGGACAGAGATTTCAACCCGCGACCTCCCGAATGCTTAAATCAAGGTGCCAAGCACTTGGCCTCGGCTAACGGTTCGTCCATTTTATCTTTCCTTTTGACTAAGATTTATAAAAATTCTATGCCCTCACTTATTCGATATTTTACTGTAAGCCTGGACAACATTGCAGAGGTAAGAATTCTTCTCTTGGACTCTCCTGTCAAATGGATTCCAAGGTCCCATTTCCGCGAGGAAAAGTGTATGGGGTCAAACACTGATTATACATTATCCCCCCCCCCTCTTCCGAGTTCCGAAGTCAAGAAATCACGGATATTCAACCATAGTTATATTCCAAACTTTAAATTTGTGCAAATTCTGTCCAAGATACGACAGGCAAGGTAAAAAGTACAGAGACCTACTTTACCAATCAAGCCATTGCGACTACCTTGTGACAGTGGGCGGCAGGACTGTAAAATTACAGTCGGCCCCAAAATACGTATACACTTATTACGGAATTTTTTTACCTAGGTTATCAATCTCCGCGTGTTGTGTTTAAGAATGGAACTTTGTGTGGTCTGCACTTAATAAACTCATTATATTCGCTAATTCACGTCGTGCAATGCTTACGTATGTAATAATTTAGTTTATTAAAATGTCCCATTTCATTTATTCAATGTGTGTATATATATTTTGGAGCACCTGTACACGGCGACCGAAGTTCGTTACCCCCGTTGCCACCATCGATTCTGTGACCTGCATGACGCTGCGGATCGTTGAGTTGCCTACACACAAGGCACCCCGTCGATAATTTGTTGATTTGTGACATCAATAACCCGAACAGCACTGACGTTTATATTATGTCACTTCTGTGCAATCAGTGATGTTCGAATGCAAAGTTCCAAATTTATAAAATAGTTTTATGTACTCAAAATTTTACAACGTAATGTCACGTTAAACACTAAAATATTATACATTATTTTACGATATAAGAATAATATTTAGTTATTAATTTCTTTATTTAATTGCAACAAAGTTTGAATTAATGGCTTATATAAAAATTCAATGAAAGATTTATGTAATAAGTGACAAAGTTGCAATAAGTTATTTTATTTAATTAATAAGGGAATGACAATATTTTCGATTATTGCTTTTACTTAATTAAATTTACTCCCGTTATCATGTAAGTTAAGATGGCCTTCCGTTTTCGTAAATACATAAAAAATTTCAGGTCACTAAAATACAATTTTTCTCAAAAATATTTCTAAACAGCAATGCAAATAAGGTTTTTAACTTACTAATTAACTTCCTTCACAAATATGTCATTCGCTCAAATCCACAAGCAAACTTATGACGAATGGAGAATGGAAAGAAGGCGGGAATATAAAGTATAGTTTAGGTTATTTTGACCGAGAACAATTATTTTGTACAGCACTTTTCATCAATAAACTTATTTTATTTTCATAATTGTTAATGAAATGTGAACATTAGTATTACACATGGAAGACAGAAGCAGACATTGAATTAAAGCTAAAAACATCACAGGCAAATATTACTCTAAATAGATATCACATTTCACTTTAAGTAGGTATGTACAATTTGAGGAATCAGTCATTCAACATTGTTTCAAATGATATTTTAAAATAAACTGCTATTTTTCATTCAATTGAAAACAGACACGATTACTTCAACGTGTTTTAAAAATTTCAGATGTATACTGTTTTCGATGATGATTGAGCAAACTCAGTCATTAAACTTATTATCACATTTTAATGTCGATCATTCACAAGGCATGTTTCATTTCATCGAGTTCGCTTCAGGAATCGTTTCAGGTACTCGTAATTTTTTCAGCTGTACTGATTAAAAAATTAAGCTCATTGAAACTATTCAAGTTCAATTTTCCTGCTTGACGGAACCTGTTCTTCAGCTGTTTGTCCTGTTGTCTGTACACCTCCACGCCACCATACGTCACTGTCGGGCAGGGGCGTCCAAGCGAAATCCCCAGATGGCGTACAAGCGAAATGAACTGGGACTGGGATGTGCTGGCGACCTCGTGTCACCGGAATCAAGGTCATCCTCCCCTCTACCCACACACCGATCACACCGCCCGCCTCCTCGGACTTCTGAATCAGGTCGTCGCGGAGGCGAGACTCCAGTGCTTCATTTGCAGAATTCTGGAAGGTTTCCGACTCATCCGTAAGTTGTGGTTTCACTGTTGTAGACTGGGGAGCCGGGATATGCTGTTCCCGGGCTTCGAACCGATGACATTGCTTATGAAGAAGCTTCATCACTGGCTTCAGTATCTGTAACAACAAAAATACAGACTTGTAAGTCACCTATTCAAAATCAAAACAAAATTGTTGCAGTTAATATAATAAAGTTAATTAAACCAGACATTAAAAACTGACTTGGCAATCAGAAACTAATTTCGGGACCGCTTAAAAATTAATGTATTAATTAATTTAGATGGCTAAGGAAAATCATATGCTTTTTTTAAACTAGTTTCATTTTTCACGTTACAAAGTTTATAAACACGAACAGAAAATACAAAGTACGTCAGATAAACCAACCTTTTTGATTCGATGCATTTTCAAGGCGAAAGCTTTGAAGTTTTTCTTTACTGGTGTAACAGTGTTGTTATCAGCAGACATATTGGTTCTGTTGCTATGACAACGTCAGCCGCTGTGATTAATAAACACACACACACACACACAAGACACGTGATACCTCACTCGAAAGAGACTAGATATCACCCAACTTCCTAACACGCTGGAAAACTCGGACTGATCCCAATTTACACTCCCCATCTCGCATTTATACCACACGGGTCGTGACGTCAGAGCAAAGGAAGAAAAAACAGGGGGGGGGGAGGTTTTGGATAAAAGGTTTTGTGTTAACAGGGAAGGGAAGGTTGCTATAGTGTTGTATCGGAAAGCCTAGGTCGTCAGACCAAGAAAAGAAGGGGGGAATTTAAATGTATGGGGGGGAGCATCTGAGGGTAAAAGCGACATACGTACATGAGCGGTGAACTGGTCCATGACTACCCTAATTAACATAAACAACAATACAATGTTATTTCTTCGTGAGTTTTTTTGAAATTCGAACTCGACATAAAAGTTTGCTTGAAGGAGAAGCAGAACCTGCAGTTCATTTTTGTTTCACAAAAAGTTTGGGAGGCAAATTAAATATTAAGAGTGTAGACCCAAAATCTGCATTGAGACATTCCCGTGTAATTCTGTGTTGACACATTCTTCTCAGTAGACTACAAGAGGGTGATACCTCGAACTGCTTGAAAATATTTTATTTTTCATTAAAAAAAGTCTACCACGAGGAAATTGTCAGTACACATTTATAAGGGTTTACTATGCTTTAAGAGCGGGTACAAACTGAAATTGTGACCCCCTCACCCATAATTTACAATAGCTGGAACCATAAAAGGTTTTAAATATAAATACAGACAGCACATCTCTGCCATAAACTAATTAGAGCCGTTCAAAAACTAAAAGGCAGTTGACTTTTTCAACCTAGTTCACGCGCGCGGCTGATTCATCGCCCTAATGATGGAGGCAGAAGGGACCTCTGAAACGCTGGCAAACTTCTAGCAGATTACACTGGGCCAGAACCCACAAGATGGTCTTTAGTGCCATTTGCTTCTTCTATTCCAATTCATATCATTGTGAAAAATACACACATTACTATAAAAAATAAAGGTACAAACAGGAATAATTCTTACCAGAACTGATTTCCTTAAAGTTACAGTACAAAATTACCCAACCCCTACAAGTTCGAGTACTACACTGGAATGTTTAAATAATTAACGAAGCAGGCTGGATTAGTGTCGTTTAATAAACTGAGAAGGATATGGAAGAAATATGTTGTGGCCATGCACTTCGGGTGCTCTAACTCCATTTGCGTGAAGGAAATAAGGAAAACCAGGAAAAACGTGTCAGGGTTAGCTGTCTCCAGGTCAGAACTGAACCCAGGACCTCTCCCACACAAAACATTAGTGCTAATAACTCGGTCACGACATTCCGTATTTTGTGCAATGAGACAGACCTCAAACTTACCCGGTTCGAACCTCGGCTGCGCTACAGAATATCCTCACTTTGTCTAAAATGTTTACCTGCTCACAATTCACGAATCTTTCCATATCATTTTAAACTAATTAGCCTATGCACCAGAAACAGCATCATTAAAATATGGAATAATCAATAAGTAAATATGAGTGCATCAGAGGGTTATGCAGCTGATTAATATAATTAAATTTGTTATGTATCTGCAAGGTCTCTCGATTTCATCACGAAAGCTCGGCTTTGCACCATGTTATAAGCCAATCCAATAGTCAGTACGTACATATCTTGTCGAATGTGCTCACACATTCAACGCTGTGAGAACCTAACATTTACGAACATATTCTTGGGTGATAACACCGACTTTTGGCTGACAGGTTAGCACACGTTCGGAGATTCTAACAGACTCCATCTTTCAAAGAAAGCCAAACGGGCGCAAGTTCTTACGCAAAAGGCTCGATTCTACAAAAAATATTCAGAGCAGTGGAATACTTCCTCGAAGAAATCGAATCGGCGTGACGTACGCCGTTGTTGACCGAAAGCGCTCATGTGTTAGGCATGAGGACCCGTGGCAGGTGTGTGCCCGACACGAGTTTGTGGGTGGTGGCGGGGGGTGGGGGGGAAGAGGGTTAAGCTGCAGCGGGTGTTTTAGGGAATCGTGGGAACGATCATCCGACCAGCGTTCCCACACATAGCAGGAACAGCAGATGGTAGCCAGCTAGCTGTACAGTAGTGTAGAGTATCCCTGCCTGCACCTTTCAAGACGTCTTGAAGGAATGTATCGCTCCCAGGGTCGCCGCCACCACCACCTGCCTGCAGTCCTTACCTCTTACCTCGCAAGTCTCAGCTTGTTTCTTACTGGCCTACACACGCCTGCATCTTAGATTTCAGTCCGGTCATCACACATGAACAATTTTTCAAAAACTAATATTTTCCAAAAAAAAAAAAAAAGTTTTTTCTTCGTTCGACATTATTAGTCACCCGGAAATGAATCACGCTGCTGCTGATAATGATGACAGTTTTGATAATGAATAAATTCCGGATACCTGCTGTTCATTTTCTGCAAGGTCAGATTCACCTTTTCGTTATCACGTCTACACAGAAGATGGTTTTTATTCAGAGTAAAACAACGAGAAATCTCAGTTAAGGTAATGGATCTGCAGTCCGGGTTATGAGCACTGGACCTCCCAAATACTAAATAAGAGTGTATATTTCCTCTTCCTGATGGTAATGAAATATTGTTTCCTGTGTTTTTGTACTAATGGCAGTGGTTAGAATCAAACTCTGGGCTATTTGAACCACTAACTTGTCAGAGCGTATAGAAAGGGTTCGGAGTTCTTTCCGGACGGTTGACACCAAAACAGAACGTAATACAGATAAACACAGTAACTAATTATCATAAGAGACGAGGGGAACATCGTCTGTTTCAAAGGATCATCAGGAAACGCGTAAAGTTAACTTTTGTTAGAGAAATGTTGCAAATTTTCAACATCGTGACAGCTGGAAATGGCTGGTCTTTGTTCAAGAGTAGGGTACGTCACCCTTCATAACTGAGTCATGTCACAGAGTCTATTGAAAAGTTTAGCCTCATTAAACTCCCTGCTGTTCTAAAACCCGAAGGCTCATCGCCTTGTTCACAAAATCGTACCATATCCAGTCCATATCCTTGTGCCCAATTTCGCACTAATTTATTTTAATATTTTTTCTGGGTGTGCCAAATGATTTCTCTTAAGGTTTGTAAACTTTGTTTACCTTGTTTCCTTTAACGTGTTATATAACGTAACGAGTATATGCTACATGATTCTCCTCCGCTGGTACCACTTCCTTCGGTCAGAGCATCTCCTCAGTACTGTTTCTGAGCACAGAAATCTTGGAACGAGTCTCGAATCACTTTCAAGGGAAACAGCAAAATGTTTGGAAGCATCTTTTACCACTCTCAAGAAAGTTAGGGGAACATGTTGAGACACGCAAACGTTGCAGAAAAAGCTTGGTTGAAACTCACCTGTACCCGGTGACGTCACCTCGTAATTCTTCCCGCGGTTGTGGGTGTATCCTGACAGTTTACTCAAAGGTGCAGAACACTTGATTTGGTTTCAAATGAGTTCCTTACACATAACTCTTAAAATGAACGCATAATGCCCAGACCCTGTCGTCATATTTCACGTACGAAACTACATGACCAACCTTTCACATCATACAGAGCTGAAGTCAGAAATGAACTGTGCCCTAACTCCACTACCACGACAGGTATTACTAGTATAGCTAAAGTTGCCTACGGACAGACAGACAGAATTAAATTTTGGTTCGAACAAATTAATTAAGACACGAAACTCGAATCGAACTACATTACATGCACCAAATACTATTTTGAGGAACTGATACTTATTTACTGAAGAACGTCCCCATATTTCACGGAATAAAAAGATTCACTCTGTCCACAACAGCTCGACATTGGTCTGTATCCTGAGTCACAAGAATCTATCCACACCCTCCCCACATATTTCCCAAAGATAAATTTTAATATTATCGTTCTATCTTTTTCTAGATTTATGTAAGTAATTTTCTAACCTTTTGGTTTTTATTTAATGTAAGGAGTTTTCAGCCTACCACACCACCCCCAGACTAAAGGACCATCCCTTGTCGGCTGTGCACGACTGCTGCAATGATCCACAACCTGAGACCGCGCCATGCCGTGTTAACAAAGTTTCCAATCAACACGGCGATAACCTGTAAATTATGCAGGCACTCAGTAGACAGTGAATAGAAAAAGATCTGTAACTGTTATATGAAAGATATTTTTAGACGTAATGAAATTTTAAGGAAATTAGAACAAGGAACAAGGATAAACTCCGAAGCTGTGAAATGTAAATTCTTTAGAGTGATGATTTGCTTATTACCAACAGGTCTGTTCCCGCTTAACTCGCACTGATTTCGTGAACCTATCCGGAAGCATTTTAGGAGTCCAAGATTCTGCACAGTGCCAACCAGCATCATGTTCAATGACGGGCGGTATTGAGTCTTCGGGTTCTGCTGCCAGAGAGTTGGTTAATTAATAACATGGATCTTAGGGCATCTGGTCAGTTTGTTAAATTCAAAACAATGTTATGTTTCCCTCAAGGCAAAATTGACCTGAATCTCAGGTTCTAGTCGAGAGCGAAGGCGATCGAACCGTGAAGCCAACTTCTAACGTCAGACGAATTCCGATGTCTGCCATGATACATGATCATTTTATCTTTACTTGATGGTGGTTCGTGTACCACAGTTTTACAACCGCTGCAAACGCTACTGATGTTGCGTACATGAGGGCGTGGTTGTGAAACACGATACAATCTGCACCGCAGAGACCTCTATAATCATCTCAATTGTAACCGAGGTGCGTATTGTGTGGGCTGCAACTAATGATAACGTGTTAACCCTACTGCTCTGGCATAATAAGGACATGTTTTATTTCTATCATACGAGTTTCTTTTCTTTATCTCAATGCTAACCCCTCCCTCATTCCACCAAGCTTCTTGTGAAACTCGAGGTTCTATCAAATGTGCAGGTAAGTTGTCACGTGATTTCATTACGCTGTCTGGTTAAAATCTCTTATGCTTACCGTCTGAATGCTGAATGTTCTATTGTACACTCAGAATTACAGAAACTGAGACTTTCGGGCTGTTCTCTACTTGCGACGACACCATCCAAAAAGTTTCTGCTGTACCACATTGATCAGTAATCGAAAGAGGCCAAAATGTTCGAGCACGGTGGTCTCGAATTCACTGGCTATCCTAAATGACGTTTTCCGTGGTTTTCTCGGTCCCTGCAGGTGAACACGAGGACGAATAATAATAATAATATTAAATGTAAGGCATAGCAAGGTCTGATTCCTTTCTGGTTTCTGCCTGTTTTATCACTCGTGTAATGCATCCATTACACATTCTAGTTTTCCAGCATGCGAGCAGAGAGTGTGCAACATGACGCAACTTGTAACTGTCAGCCACAAGATGGATAGCAGCCAGGGCAGCTAGCCAGAACACGTGTGGTCGCTAGAAGAGACTTCAATGCTCGGTAAAAAAGAGAGCGGCGTCACTCGGACCAGGAAAAAATAAATCTTTTGAACGTGTGGAAATGTGTCCAGCAAGCGGTGGGGAGGGGGCGGGGGGAGAAAGCCACCCCCAAACAACTGGAGTAATGCTATGACCCGACCGTTACACCGCAGAAATGGACAAAGAACAAGCATTCCTTTGTCAAATACGGTCCTGGTCGTATTTCCGAATTATCAAATGCACACATTTTTACCGGAAAATGCGGATTAATTTTTAATACGTCCGTAATCAGAATATTATTTTGCACTTGTTCATTGCTTGTAAGCCATAATATAAGTTTTCTTCAAGATAAAAATGACTAAAGTTTTCTTTTATTTCCGAAAATGGTATGAGACTGCTATCTAATGACACTAGCATTATTCGTGTTTCCATATGTGGCATAACTGATAATTACCTGAAGAAAAAATCTGGTTTACTGGGGAGGGGACGAGTTTCGTATCGGCACACCAATAGTAGCATTAGAAGTATGTTAATAAGCAACGTGAAACTCAATAATTGATCTGCTGTAAAATTCTTAAAATAACAGTAATAATATAGACATTAGTTCAGTCCAATAGCAAACGAATATATTTATTCATGGATACCCACCTGAGATTTATCATTTACAGGTCAAAACATACTTGAGATGCATAACGTAATACACGCTAGAAGGTCGTGTAGAAGGGTTTTAATAATAAATGCCTTGAAATTAGATTTAAGTCTGATCTGTGTCGCTCCAAAGTAATCCTTGTTTTAAATTGAGTGCCAAATAAGAAAAACGGCGCATCGGGGGATAAAATGGTGCAGGATACGAAATAAAATTATACTTCTAGTCAGTGCCCGAAACACTCACTATAAACAGTCTTTTCAGCGCTGAAAAAAAAATTGTGTTACATAACACGAACAAAAACTGTCGCCTATGCAATAAATTCTGCACGAACTGTGATTTCTTTCTTTTTTAACAGCAGCTTTGTATCTGCAACAAATTAACTCCAAGGTGAACGTGGTACTACGCAAATTAAGTGTAAAATTAAACTTCCGAATATATCGCAAAACGTACACAGTTCATTACAGGAAGCAGGAAAGTCCAGTCCCACCTAAAAATGAGTGAGTCATGAATCAATCGTGCTTAAGTTCAATGCCCTGACATATGAGTCCATATTATGGGAAATTAAGAATTTTGGAAGTCCTCAAGGACTTCGTTAACAGTCTTGGAGACGAACAGTAAGTAACCCGTAGCTTAGGACGTGAAGATGTGGTTTACTATCATTTCTGCAATCTATGGTCTGCTGGAAACAGACCGGAATATACTTCAGTAGGAATATATTATTATTATTTAGTGTTCTGTCTGACGACAGGTCCATATGAACAGGATCCTTCCATCCTTTTCTCGGACTGGGACCTGTTCATATACGTTCTTGGCAGATGATCCAGAAGTGGTTTGCCATTGCCTTCTTCTGTGTGTGAGTGGAGTAATTGTTGGGATGCCACGGAGGAAAACTCCGTGTTGCCTAGACCACGGCCTTGCCCAACACAAGTTATAAATTCGGGCACCGCCGGGAATCGAACCCGAGACCCCAGGATTACAAGGCCAGCGTTCTAACCACTAGACCACCGTGGCGGTATAGGAATATATATATTATAACAATTACAGCGCTACTTAAACATTTGAAGCCGGAGTTCGTGTAATATTTAAGAACCCAACCCGTACCGCAAAGAAAACACAACTCTTCAACATTACTAAGACCAACTGGTTAACGCTGCTTAAAATAATCTCCGTTTGTAGTGAGAATCATACAAAACATAAATACACGCGGAAATGATTAAGAAATTATAGTACAGATATCTATTGACTATTTGTCAAATGGTGATGACGACTACGATGGTCATGAAGAGATTCTTCGTGGAAGACATAAAGCTACTGACTTTCACAAAGCAATATCGTGGACAGAAAACCAGTTACCTCGTAGCCCAAGGCTCCAAACAACGCGAAGACCGCATGCAATAGAGTTTACAGCTGATTACACGTGACCTTCTAACACAAAACGAGTGCCTCTAACGTTACTTTTCATTAAGCTATTTAAATCGCCTTTCGTTAGAGGACAATTTGAAATTTTGGCAATGTTTACTTCTCAAGTGTTTCAAGTCGTTTCTAAGATTCAGTTATATCATTTTACTGGGAGGTATGCGCAAAAGTGGTAGATTTTCTTTTGTGAAAAATGCAAGACTAGTCAAGGGAAGAAGCTAATTAACTAACTGATAAGTAACTAATTAAGAAACTAACTTCCTACGTGAATCAGTCTTCTTTGTGAAGATAACAGAAGATCAGCTAATCAAGAGATTCATAACCATGTAGACAGTCTTCACTACAGCCTGTCCCTACCTATCTACGCCTAGGTATTTTTGTTTAAATTATTTACCCTAACGAAATGAATAATAACGCTATCATTCCGTAAGTGTAAAAACTTCAAATGGACCCTAAGCCGTATTTAAAGAGGGAACTTCAAAAGCTTTTATTACAGAAATCTTATATAATGTTTATAAGTAATAAAATACAGATATATAATTATGTTATGACTTAATTAGTCCATAAGCTACGCATTTAAAAAACAGATGTGTATGAAATAAATGAACATCACAGCCAATGCGGCAAGAAGATTTGTAAAGAATGCGTTTGAGAAATTCGTGCAGTGTCTAACCTTTTAAATCTATTCACGTAAAGCAGGCGGACGGAGCTATGCCACAAGCTCTCCCTGAAGTTATTCATTCCCGATAATGGTGGCTGCCCTTCATAAAAACATACGAACCAACGGGGATTAGCAACAAAAGCGTATCCATATCTTAAGGATTTCTCTCTTTCCTTTCGCAATAGAAAGACGTGTATTGACGGTACAAGAGGTCCGTCCACCTGGTCTGAGGAGATTAAGAGGGGTTACAGAGGCACTTACAGCCCTTTTCTGGTGAGGTCTCAGGTATTCACGGCAACAAGAATTAAAATGACTGTCTTCTGGATGTTGCGCCGTACAGATACTGAGTGACGCTTCGGAGGTATTTGCTACCTCTGTCATCAGGACGGGTTAAATTCCACTTATACCTACTTCTCGAGAAACAGGTATACGTCATTTTGGACATGATATTCAGCACGAGCATAGCTCTGCAACGCATTTTTAACTTCTGTGCACGCAAGGGAATGGATTTTCTTAGAGCGACATAGCGAAACCAAGGTTTCTGAAAAAAAAACTTCTTACATGGTCAATAAACATGACTATATTTTGAAGATTTCCGTCTTCTGGGTTGTTGCGCCGTGTAGTCTGGTCGATGTTAACCAACGTTTCAGAGGTCATACTGCCTCCGTCATCAGGGCGATGAGTATGAAGATTTCTGTCTTCTGGGTTGTTGCGCTGTGTAGTCTGGTCGATGTCAACCAACGTTTCAGAGGTCATACTGCCTCCGTCATCAGGGCGATCGCCTAACGTCTAATACTCTCTGTGGTTTTCTTAATGATATTTATGTTTTCTGCCAAGTTAACATAGTAAGCTGATGTGTTCCGTCCATTTTCAGATCCCTCCTTTCTGTGGCACTAAACCGGGTTCGAATTTGTTGTAAGATGTGAGTTGATTTTATGCAGACGCCCCCTTCTGGTCCCCCCCCCCCCAC
>NW_019059621.1:629703-647382 GCF_000696155.1 Zootermopsis nevadensis
GAAGAATCTGAAGAAGGCTGTCTAAAAGTGTTACATGCCCTATAAAATCAATCAAAAGCAGTGGGACGAGTGAGTAGACTTCGCAAGTAGGAAAAAAAATACGTGCTCTTATACTAAAGAAAATTAAAATTCTGAATACGTATAATTATTCCGTTGACTTTACCCATCGAAGAATTTTTTTCTCTTTAATTCATACCTTGTCCGAGTCTGAGAGTAGCTCCACCATGCGGAACAACAGAGTAGCGTTTTGTCCTCCCACCCGACACCTGAAGAAGGCAGTAAAATCAACTGGTGAAACGTTGTGATTTTAATTAAAAATATTCTGACTATGGATATAGTTCGACGGACAGACACTGTGCAATACCATTGCCAGAAACCTTGAAACAAGTCTAAATTATAAAATGTCTAAAGTCTTTCATGACGTATTTATCGCCGTTCTCATGTTACTTCGTGTGCATGAGGTCCAGGTACAAACAAATTTCGTTGAATGAGGGTTTTACTCTATTTATAATTGTAATGTAGTTTTCTTATTCAGTGTGCGCAGATCGTGACTGAATCAATACTGGAGGGTTTGCTGAGGCGATGTGCCTGTTGTAACGGCTTCGCTTTCTTTGTATGTAAAGACGTTTTGACAAAGCACAGCCCTGATCTACCCATCACCGCCTTCTGCTTTTGTTGTAGTCCAAAATCTTATGACTGCTCCTGGTAAACTTTGCTAAAGAAAGCCTTGCGTCTTCTTGTAGAATAGCATCGCAAGAGACAGACAGACAGGAACCATAAAGAATACCTCTGAATGCGTCTCCAAGACAATTTACACACCCGAAATCAGTCGAGTGTGTCCTTACAGACTTCGAACGCTATTTCCATTGACAACAAAAAAATCATTAGGATATAATTCCACAGTGCTGGAAAACCATTCATCTACTTCTTACATCGTCATGACTATAATAATGACTTTATTTTTTCATCCTCATGATCATTGTCTACTATTTATTGTTTTTATTATTATAATATATTCTTCGTGATGATATATTCTTTATCAACATAATAATTTTCTTAATTCGCCTTTCAATCATTTATCGCCACAATCTTCCTCAGCTGTCACGAATTAGGTTCTCCGGCGTGTTCACTCATATAATTAATTCTGAAAGAACGAATCCTGTAGACATTTGATAGTTCCTTATGTAAATGACTGGACTGTGTCAAGACCTCTAACTACACCCCCCGACCCAAATCACACGACATTGAATACGAATTGCGAAACTCATAGTTAAGAATAATTGGTCTGCCTGTACTAGAGGAGGCGATAGATGTTTGACGAGACTGTACTTGTGCCGTGGGGGATCGTTTTGGTCTGCATTGGTTTCGTGGGGCAGGTAAATTCAGACTGACTTCACGACCGAGTGGACAAGTATAAAGATGGTGAAGCTGAATGGATCTGAAATGTGTAACAAGAGAGGAAAGACATGTCAACTGGATATCACGTGAGGGCGGGCGACTCTGCGGTCACCAAGACATGAACTCGAAAACCTGATTTAAGGTAAATCGGGACCATGATTTAGTGTGGGACCTGAACTTCATATCATGAGTAATATTTAATTTTATTTCGATCTTTATCACAAAGAAAGGCAAAGGATAAGAATAAAGCCACCATCTTTATCTTCACCACCAATAAACCATCTAGGTAAAAATTGAAGTCCCGTCGGACGGAGACACGTATCTATCCTGTCCCACTCTTATCTTAACATATTATTTTAATTTTCATTGATAATCATTTGTACGCCTTTAATTTGTAATATAATCTTCCATCGTTCTAGACAGAGACATGAGCTAAAAAATCTGCATGAGATGATAGGATGAAAGGTTTGAACTGAACTGCAGCATTAATGTCTTCAACTTAATTTCTGATCTTCTCGTAATTTAATCATAAACAAAGGATCATTAAACCCAAAAGCGGAAACTCTTCTAATTATTACTTTCTGGCTGCAAGTCGGTAGCCCCCGTGCTCATGCGTTTTACCTGATCCTGGCACAAAGACCCCCAGAAAGGAGGAAATCTTTAAGAACCTTTTTCATCCCCACATCTTGAACAGGTCAAAGTTGAAAACTGAACACGTGTGCCAAAGAATATTTTACCGCCGTCTCACAGGATTATGTTTTTTTTTTTTGTGTGTGTGTGCGCGCCTTTGGTTCGCCATTTATTTTGACAAGCGGTCCGACGAGTCTGGACGGACGGACGACTGTTTTCCTACGTTTCTGGAATTTAGAAGGAACGACCCTTTGTGACATCTAGGTCAAAATACACGTGGATCTTCTTACAGAGCCACTGACAAAGACTGAAAAAGGCTCGATGACTCGGTTTCCGGCCATCACCAAATTTATGCAGGACAAACATTCTCATTTATTTCCTCTAGCTAATGGAGGATTTGTTTGTTTCGTGGTGCTACTCCCTAACACCAACTGAAGAAGATTCCAACAGGCCACTACTTTGGACACTATTGTGGATCTGTGAAGTCATTCACAGATTTACATATCAAATTAACAGAATCACCAGATGACTGCAAGCACCAACTGGTCTCTTAACCAGACTACAATAAATTAGCACAATTTACTTTGAGAATTTTAAGTTTAGAACCATTCAAGACAGACAATAGTAGATAGGAGGATAATATTAAAATGAATCTTAGGGTAAAAGGATGGATGTCTCAGCACATGGACCAATGGCGGGCTCTTGTGAACACGGTAATGAACATTCACGTTCTATAAAAGGTGGGGAATTTCTGGACTAGATAAGCGAACACAGCTATTAGCTTCTTAACAATTACTCTCTTCTGTGTAGTTAGTTGCTTAATATAAGCATGAAAGACAAAATTCTAACATAACCAAATTGTCATTTAATATAAA
This sequence comes from Zootermopsis nevadensis, assembly GCF_000696155.1. Next base: position 632,607 of record NW_019059621.1, read on the forward strand.
ACCAAAAGCAATTATGACCTCAGCATATTTCGATTGTGAGAGTTGTGACGAATTTGAGTCAAGGACAGAAACTGCACACAACTGATGAGAAATGGTGGTAGGAAGCGGCCAATGCCTATTTTAAAATATACTTTCCATCGAAATACCCAGAGAATTGACGAAAATAGCGAAACAGTCAGACGAAAGTTAGTTCACCGACCATAATTGAAACCGGGGAATCACCGAAAACAAGTTTGGCGACTGACGCCAGAGGAACTACATCTAATTACGTTTAATAACAGCAAAGGAAACAATTGCGGTAACATTCAGACCGCGGTCTTCTGGTTATCGACCTGTTCCAATTTTTTCATTAATATTCCGTCTCTGCCTTCAGGGATGCAATAAGAATGATTTCGAAGCTGTTGAATTATGCAGTGTGTCCCAAAAATATGTATACTAAATGCTGACGTAAGTAATGGTTATGAGTGTAAATGTTTTGGGGACATCCTGCATATGGTAAGGTGGAGGATCGAGACAAGTGAGCACAGGAAGACCGATCAATCAGAGCCGTAGCGTCTACACGGACCATCTACCCTGAAGATCATAATGCAAACTCACGCCGCCATGTAAACATAAAATATGGCAATATAAGTTAAGAATTCATAACACAAACATGGCCACAATGCTTCCTTGTAATTTCAAGGGCAGTCACAAAGACAGATAAACATCAGATAATCGAATATTATGTCAGTGTTATGCATTATTTTGCAAAAAAAACCTGATAAAATCTCATCAAAGAGAACCAGTCGGAAAGACAAAGCTACTTTTCCTTTGGGGGAAAGGGGACGGAACTACATTGCCATTAGTACAAGACAGACTTTTGGTCTTATATCGCATTAATTCAGTATGGATATAGTGAAGCCAGAATCAAATAAAAGAGGGAAGATGGAAGGAGACCATTAATTACATCAATTAAAGACAGGCCCATTCTGTGCTCTGTAAAACAGAAAGGGACTTTTTAAACTTACGTGTGACTAACATATTGAATCACTATGGGCACCAAAACAGAAGTGGTTAACACCGGCAATAAGACAGAAATCAAATATATTTTGAATCCAGTTCTCCATACTTGGCAAAGGGCTTTAACTTCATAACCACGATCAGCGCACATCTGAAATAGCGCGGGTCTTTACGAACGCAATTCTGTGCCCATGTCAAATGGTAATTAATCACCTTGCCGGAAATAATCCTACGTCATGTTACAAAATCTTGTCACGTTTTGTATTGATACACGTCTGAAATACATTTTGTCAAGACGCGTTCTCTTGTTGGCGAATACTTTATTTTTATGACATTATCGAAGTCGTAATTCTCATTTCATTTATGAACACAAGAAAAAATAATTCCTGCCTCTGTGCAGCGTAGGAAGCAAGCCTGTATTGTAATTAGCTGCGCAACAAAAAGGTTCCCTATTTAATTACTGGTATATTTTGGTGGTCTAGCGGTTAGAACGCTGGCCTTGTAATCCTGGGGGTCTCGGGTTCGATTCCCGGCGGTGCCCGAATTTATAACTTGTGTTGGGCAAGGCCGTGGTCTAGGCAACACGGAGTTTTCCTCCGTGGCATCCCAACAATTACTCCATTCACACACAGAAGAAGGCAATGGCAAACCACTTCTGGATCATCTGCCAAGAACGTATATGAACAGGTCCCAGTCCGAGAAAGGGATGGAAGGATCCTGTTCATATGGACCTGTCGTCAGACAGAACACTAAATAAATAAAATATTTTGGTTAATAAATTTACAATCTAAATACAGGAAAGAGCAGAATGTCCCTTTCTTCCATCTTGTACGTGAATGCATCAGAAAGGTGTGATATAAGACGAAACAAATAAACAACTCTATAAGCTGTCATTTTTCCTCTTACTGAAAGAAAACAGCTTTCCTCATTACAAAAAAGAGCAACTGCTGATGTCTGAAGCCAGCCAGAGGGAACAACAGTTGAGTGAGGTCAGGACTTCCAAGCGACCACATTCACCACCACGTGTACGAGTCACGTGTTCTCTCTTGAAGCCGTGGGAAACGTTCAGTAATATAACACCCCCAGTCTTTATTCTGCTAATATTAAAAAACAACAGACGTGTTCTGTGATGTGGGGGCATAGGGGTAGAGATGAGGGTAAGCTCAGAAAGTAGACTCAGAACCGAGGCACTAGAACCCAAGAATAAATTCTTGTAATCTCTCTGTATTTGGGGGTTGAGTATTGGACGTTTTTACAAACAAATTATTATTAACCCATAACTGCAATTTATTCTTAAGTTCTTAACATTTGCTATGGTGAAAAGTAAACGAAAAATAATAGAAATGTGTGAGTACAGTATAAGAGATTGCATTTGTAAAGGAGGAGGATGCTTTATCGGCTCTGAAGGTTCCCTGGCTGGGCTCACTCGTCCTTTTGGAAAAGTCGGAACAAGGTATCAGTAGCTTTTAAGAACTCTGTTCCCATCTAATATGTTCCAAGAAAAACCACGGACGCTTCGAATACACAGGATGTTTAATGACGACAAGAACAGACTTGCTATCGATCATGACGTCTTGTGTTGTAGATGATTGCCGTAGAAGATGGAGGCGAGATGTCCCTCCGAAACGTCGGTAACCATCTACAAGACAAAAAGACGTCGCCACCCACAACACACTAAGACGGAGGTGAGTAATTAGCTCCACTCCCCAGCCGCTTTTACCCGGGAAAAGAACTTGGATAACCGATGGATGAAGGGTTGGGTGGGCCCCACAGCAGGTCTCTCCCGATCCTGCCGGGGATCGAACCCCGGTCATCCAGCCCGAAGCCTAGTCGCTATTCCGACTGACGTACTATGATTCATTTTGTGCACAAGGAAAAAAAATAACCCGTTTCAAATCCAAATTGATTGTGATGATAAAGAGGACTACGTCTGAGAAAATGCAGGCGATCAGTTTTCTGTGCAGAGAATTGTTTTGGGGAAACTTCGTGTAAAGTTGGGTCTTCTATATCGGATCGATTAGTAAAATTCGTGCAATAAATATAAATGTAGACCCCAAATCAAACTGAACTGAAATACGTCGAAGAATTTAGTACACGTCACAAGGGGAAAATCTCTGAGGCAGAAAACGTTCGAAATTTTGCGGGGCAAGATTCTAGTGAATGATTGTGAATGCCAGTTAATTTGCGGCGGGAACTAGACACAACGGTGGTATGGGAATTTAATACTGGAAAGAATTTTACTGTTTGTTGGGTCATGGTTTCCGATTTCAGCTCTTTCTTCCTCACAACTTAATTTTCAAAAGACGAAACAGAAGCATCCTTAGATCTTATCACCGTTCCAGTACGTCTCCAAACATCTGCAGTCTTAAAACTGAAGAGAGGAGGGTCACAGAAACTCAACTCCACTTGTTCCTACAATTCCCCAGCGCAAACTTTTCAGTAACTTTTTCATGTATGCGGGAATTCTCATCCGTGTTTGATCCTGTGGCAGGTTGTGTGAACACGCCCACATAAAAGAATTTCTAGACCAATTAAAAAATCAAATCTAAAACTTCTTGACGATGGTGAAGAGTCAACTGAATAAAACTTTTCTTGGATATTATCTATCGTCTAGTAAATATAAAACGTAAAACGACGTTTCGGAGATGGGACTCTATCTCCGTCTTCAGATTCCTATACAGTTGGGCCCACTAGATAGAGCTAATCCCTATCTCCGGACCTCTTGAATATTATCCATCGTCTAGTAAATATAAAACGTAAAACGACGTTTCGGAGAAACATTTTATTTACTCTCAATTTTAAGCATGATCAGATCAGAGAACATGAGATGGGGGGGACATGAGAAACGAATACAAAAGTTTGGTCGGGAAGCCTGAAGGGAAGCGACCACGCGGGGGATAATATTAAAAACGAATCTTGGGAAAATAGAGTGGGAACACTTAGACTGGGTTAATCTGGCTCGGGATAGGGACCGGCGACTTTCTGTTGCGGGTTGCATAAAAGCCGGGGGCTTTCTTGGTTAGCGTGGCGACTTTCAGCTCGTATTGTACCTTGTTCCGGGCAGTGATCGATTCTTTGCGAAAGATGGACACCCCTGCCTTTTCTCACTTTCCCCTTTTATCCGCCTCCCGCGTTGCTTCTTTAAAAAATCTTCATCACAAAATGGACGTGACTGGTTAGCATAAAGCTTCGGCCACTCTACCGTTGGTATTCATTGGATAGGTTAGATTAGGCGAGGCCCAGAACTGATTTGTTTTGGACATTGTGACGGAGATAAAAATCCTTCGATGCTGGGAACCTAACCCCGGTTATCCAGCCCGTAGATTACTCGCTACACTGAATTATTAGGGACCCAGTAAACGAACAGCTAGAGTTGATTTGTTGGCTAGTAACCGAGTTACAGAGTGAGTGTGTTTAACAAACAACCACGTAGACCGCGGCGGTTCGAATGCAGGGGCAGAAGGGGGAAGATCTTTGTAGCGAGAGTGGAATTTGTTAGCCATCTGGCGGCGATGCTGTGGAATGTTGTGTACTGGTGATTCGATGAGTAAGGTTGTCCCAAGGTTGCAAAACAAAACGCCTTTCCATATAACTGTTCCAACAATGCAGCAAGGTATGTGGAAACATCAGCTGCTCGGCGGGCCGATCCTTATCTCCGGAATTCTGACACACACAAAAGACTGATACGCCTGCTTGCTGTCTTCCATTACATATTTTTGGAGCACTAACTCTCCTTTTGTTTTCGTGAGATTTCGGGTTCTCACGGCGACACGTATGAACATGGCTGTCGTATGGGATGTCGCGCCTTGGAATGTGATAGACGTTACCGATGTTTTAGAGATGCTTCCTCCATCATCAGGGCAATCATTCATCACCCTGATGATGGAGGGAGAAATGACATTTGAAACAGCGGTAAACTGGTAGACTACACGGCACTACAATTGATCCTGAGATTGAGCTATGAAGACAAATATTGTAAGGTACAAGTGTCGTACTCTGAAAAAGCTGCAAGTGTTCATCCAAAAGTGTGTCGACGTATAAAAACAGATGCACAGCACAGGACATTTATTTCTCTCGCCGTCAGATGGCAGACGGTGCAACATTTCTCTTATTTCTTCAGGACGTTACTAGCTCAATCCTGTGATGTGAAAAAACACTATTAAATAAAGCGCCTGTATTGTCCGGACCACGACCCGCATAACACGTTCTCGCAGCTAATGAATTCACTATACCTCAAAGCCACAAATCCACACACAAACCTACACAAAGTTTAAACATGACAATATTTATTTTTATTTAGTGTTCTGTCTGACGACAGGTCCATATGAACAGGATCCTTCCATCCTTTTCTCGGACTGGGACCTGTTCATATACGTTCTTGGCAGATGATCCAGAAGTGGTTTGCCATTGCCTTCTTCTGTGTGTGATTGGAGTAATTGTTGGGATGCCACGGAGGAAAACTCCGTGTTGCCTAGACCACGGCCTTGCCCAACACAAGTTATAAATCCGGGCACCGCCGGGAATCGAACACGAGACCCCAGGATTACAAGGCCAGCGTTCTAACCGCTAGACCACCGTGGCGGTAAACATGACAATACACCGCGTTAAATCTGTCTGTGCCGGTATGTGACGTCACATATAAGGGGAAATACACAGAAAAGGGAAGCTGTTAGTAGCTTATTTCCGTGATATCTAATGTATCACAAAAAATTAGTGCATGGACACACAATTTGTGTTTTTAATGCCGAAACGAGTCAAAACAGCGTTGTGCTATTAGGGTTGCTAGTTCTTTCAGAGACACGCGAGCATGATACCGCAACCCTAAAGTCATTATGAACAAAATTAAATCTACAGCAGCGCGTTGCATGTGCCCACCTGTGGAATGCTCTACGGTGTTCCACCCTCAGTTCAAATTTTTATGTAGTTTCATGAGCAACGCATTTCCCTGGCGTGACTTGAGATTCCGTTAGTTCGTTTCTCAGAACTGAGAGTTTTGTCACAAAGTACCACATGCCAGTATTTGTCATTCCTAATGGACTTAGGAGACTGCATGTTGACTTTTCAAAGCGGCCGTCACATCATCGTGTCTTTACTTACACAGTCCTTCAATGACAGACAGACAGACCGACTGTTGGTCTGGCCAAGGGATTTAAGAATTCCTCTGCGAAGGAAACTATTTTCTTGTTAATTTGGTCAGTTCTGTGTACCATATTTCCACAGCTGATGGTTTCGAACCATTTCCTAACAGTTCAAAACAACAGGGATGTAAAAAGTTTGAATAAACCGCAGAACATCCAGGGATTACAAACAAAAATATGAAGCAGACACAGATAAACGCGTTCTTCAAATATTATAAATTCATAAATGTTTTCTACACGGAAACAATTACAGGGCAGTCATATTTCAGTGTGTGGTGTTTATGTTGTCTATCTAAGGGGTCTCGGGTTCGATTCCCGGCGGTGCCCGAATTTATAACTTGTGTTGGGCAAGGCCGTGGTCTAGGCAACACGGAGTTTTCCTCCGTGGCATCCCAACAATTACTCCAGTCACACACAGAAGAAGGCAATGGCAAACCACTTCTGGATCATCCGCCAAGAACGTATATGAACAGGTCCCAATCCGAGAAAAGGATGGAAGGATCCTGGTCATATGGACCTGTCCTCAGACAGAAAACTAAATAAATAAAAATAAACATACAACAATATTGACATGAAATGCCACCAATATAGCTGTTATTACAATGATGAACGTCTAAAACACTGTCACTTCAACTACAAAACACACATCATCAGGCTGGTACAGAAACATAACACAGTGAAACTACTACTGAATTACTGTTGTATCTTAAATGAGGCACATTGTCCATAGTGAAATTGTATGGATGCGTGTGACATAGTTGGGCTATTTTAAATTAGGGTTAAATTACCATATTAATGATTTCATAAAATACTGCATATAGAAAATTGCATCTAAACAGCAAACAGGGGCTTTGTCTTTCTTTTAAATACGATAGTTGCTAAGCTGGTAAAGAAATTCTTCGCTTTTATGAGCGCGTGCTCACAACAGCTTATTAAGTGAAATGAGTTTCGATGTTTCAAGTGACAAGCAGACATCTAAAAACGACTTCAGAGCTAACAACTGATACAAATTTTGGTAATTTGCCTTTAATTTAATGCCAGTCTTTAACCATGTACACTTCTTCTTCTTCTTTTTCTATGGCTCTCCGGTCCGTATTCGGTCCATGGCCTCCTCAATTCTCTCTTCCATTCGGTCGAGGCTTTGATTGAGGTTTCGAAACATCTTCCTTTTTACGGTGCAAGGTTGTTAGCCTTGCGACCAACCCCCAACCTGGAGGAACCATGTACACCCCTAGGAAAATCAACGAGGTGTAACAAAACAGGTGGCGAATTTCTTTGTTGGTAAACTGAAGAAAATGGGAGTCCAATATGAGGAAAAGTGGTCACTTCTATTTAAGGCATTTCTTCTTCAACAAGTAAGCAAGTCTTTACAAGACTGACACATAACTAGGGGAAGCCCACAATCACGTGACTATAACTAGGGCTGGTTTCCTTTCGTGCAAATCCACTTTACCAGCTGATGAACTGTTTTGTTAAGATTTTCTGAAGATGGTCATCTTTCAGTCATTACTTTGTGGAACAGATTCTTCTTTATATTTTACGCTCCACTGGGCGCATTGCAAAGGACAAGTTCAAACTTGTGTGGAAATATTGGGAACTGGGTGTTTAAAGAAATTTTACTGTATTGGTCAATCTTTTACGATATAACATTTTCGACGTTGACATCTGAAAAACAAGCCATCCTTTTCCGCAGCACGTGTGCAATACTTTCTCTCATCCCTCCATTCACCGTCCAATTTATGGTAGGCCTACAGCATAGAAATGCGCCTACCGTAAACTGAATGCTGCATGGAACAGTTTCAAAAGCGTTTGGTCCCACCAGTTCACTGCATACAATTAAGTTTGCAGGTAAAATGTAGAAGTAAAGTCGTCCTTGGTGCTTAACTAAGCACAACGCCATGCAATGGAGTATAACTCTACTCATTCTGTCTCGTCGGGAATCGAACCACTGTCGTCCAGCCCGTAGCCTAGTCACTATAATAACCGATGCGGAAAATGACATGTCATGACCAATTATTAAAACTAGTTCAATGTAATTGAAATAATATTGTGTCATCATTCACTGTAAGATAGCGTTATGTCAATCTGATCACCAATCATTACAGAAGCTCCCGAGAAAGTTATTTTCTGGACATTCCTGCACCAAAATGAGAATAATCTGCAACTCCTAGTCCACTTTGCATGGTTTCTACAAAGGAGCACATACGTGAAGATACGTTATTGGCTAAAATTCGACCCGGAGTTCTGATTATACCGCTCCAGGAATGCAATGATTCGCCACGTGAAAGCCAGCTGTTATAAATTTCTCAACACCCAATCAAACCTTCCTAAAATCAGTCTTAATCTGTTCATTCAACTGCTTAATGCTGTAAAGAATTTGTTTATCATTATAATTATTATTCATAAATAAGAGTAAGTTGCAAACGCCGGGCGAATTAGCGAAACACGTCACAGCTGTCAACTTGGACCAAGCTCAATTACGTCTCTGAAATCTGGCAGGTGCGAGGTTTTGGTGTCCTCAGGAATTTGGTGGTCTTTCTTACAAGCCCACATCGTTCTCTATTGTCCGGGATGAGCCATGAAGGCTCAACATACCACCAGCCTCATCCACCCTGGGGTTCTAGAAGAGGGCACACAACCAAAAGCTAAGTAACCTGACCTGTAGCTCAGTATCGAATAGCCCCACTTATGAAACAATATGGTCCCTGCCACTACTGGAATCTTCCCGTCGTCAGAAGCCAGAGATACCTCCGTCATCCAAGCTTGGTCCCATGAAATACGTAGCTGAGAATCAAAATGCTGATTACTTTTGCTTAGTGGACATGAAACTGTCATTACCTCACGTACTGTCAAGTTTTCGAAGTCGACTGTCCTCCTTAGACTGTCTGTGTAGGATTTGAGGTTTTCACGGCGGTGAGTCTGAAGATGACTTGTCTTCAAGTTTGTTGTGCCGCGTAGTCTGGCAGACGTTTACCGACGTTTCAGAGGCCTTTGCTGCCTCCATCATCAGAGTTGTCGCTGAAGAATTTCACATACGGACATGATGACAAGGCAAGAACATCCTTGCAAAGTACGAAACGAAAAGGGATGAGATGTAACATCTCCTCTTGTTTCATAACATTCGTCTTCCCTCCAGAAGTACGAAGCAAATAAGAGCTAGAGTTATGGACTCATTCCAGCATGTAATCCAACAAGGGCAATATTTAGCTATACAATTTCTTATTTGAAAATATCCATCCTAGAGTCCTAAAGGATAATATTGAGCTATTGAATTTCAGTTTGAAAGAAAATTTTGGTTATTGTTACCCATGAATAGCAGTAAGCACTCGGCGAAAGGACGAACATAGGAACAAAAGGGACTCGAATGTCCTTCGTTGTGGAAGCTTTAGAAAGGCCACTGACAGTCCATATGGATTCCTTCTCCATTATTTGCAATAACAAGTGTTCTTAAAATTATTTAGCTTCGCAGTACCTGTACTGAACATATAATCCATTTACATCATTCTACCATTCAATATTAGACGAAATTATTCGCGTTGTTTTTGTATTTGCAAAGAGTCTAAATCGTCAAAAACCCGGAAGATCTGTCAATCCTTGAGTCTTCTCAAATGTTTCATTTTCAGACTCACTGATAATTTTATATCAGTTCGTACAACAAATATCTCCGCTGATAGTTGCCGATCGAATTTCAATCGTCGTCTTCCGTTTTTCATGGTGCCATTGCCTATATGACGTCATTTTAAAGTTTCTTTTTGATTGGTTATTATTTCATTGCAGAATTATATAGTTCACTATTTAAATTTCTGCTAAAGTGAAACCCTGCACCACGTGTAGCAGGCGTGGCCATCAATTGCTGTTTACAGTGTACTTGCAGGTTATGTTATAAACACTACATGGCTTATCACATGGATATGTTTCAGCAACCACCCGAAAACCTCCACATTCATTCGTACTCCTGTAACGGCGCCCATATACACGTATGATCGAGGTCGTCAAATTTGGTACATTAGGTTTCCAAAAAAATGGTCTAGACCAACTCTGATTTTGGTTTAAGTCGACTTAATAGAAAAAGTAGTTAATCTTTTTAGCCCAAAGACACATTTTGAAGAAATTCGATACACAGCACCTTTTTCACAGGCATGACGCCGAGATTAGAATGAACACCGTCCGAAAATGAATTACGACTACTATATTATGATGTTACATGTGAGATTTGAGGTTCTCAAGGCGGTCGAGATAACGATGTTCTGGTTTGTGACATCATGTGGACTCGCAGATAGAAATTCTTCCATGAAAGCCGTAATTGTTACCGCGTAACACACTTACAGCATAATATACTCAAAAATATATCAAATTTAATATAAACGCATGTATTTAAATTCGATATAAGCCAAGACAGAGAACATAAGAATGTATCGTGGACAACCTTCTTTGGAAAATGACCATCTGCAAAGACTGAGAATAAATGGAACAATAACTAAGGTTAGGTTAGGTTGATCGGAAAACGAAAACTCAATAGAATTAGAAAGAATATGTCGGATTCTATTTCAGAGGATTGTTCCGCCCTTCTCTCGGAAATTCTGAGTAAAACGACAAAGATTCGTTGTTCCACGTCCTATATTCGACATACAAGAGAGCAGTCACTGTGCTAACCTATTCAGTGAGAAGTAGATTTAATGTGAGATGTTAAACACGTAGACACGTTTCGGTAAATTAAAATTCGCAACGTCTGAATAATCTAGCATTAACGAAAAGGTGTGGAAGGAAAATAAAACATCAGGTGAAGCATAGAGCAGACATTTATTACACAGAACTGTCAAGAAAGAACATAATCACAAATAAAAATAATTAAAGCTTCAGTTACCATAAATTTATAAAATAAAATGCAAATACACTTTTTACAGGAAACAAATTAAACCACAAGTAATTAATAAGTAATAATAGTGATCACAGATATTCTTACATAAATATCACATAGCCTAGCTTCATTTGAGCTCTCGGTACAGGTTTTATTTACCTCAGTGCCTACGTATTTTTTTAAAAAAAATGCATGCCAGACTCGTGGCTCTCAAATGGACGTTTCATGCGGTCCAATTTAATTCTAAAATTACACACCAATCGAGACCAAAAATGTCCCAATTTTGATAAATTTTTAGTTTCAAACGCATGTAAAATGCTTTATATTTAAATTAAATTAAGTTAAATTGTGTTACAATTAAATTAAAGTTTGTGTGCGTTTGTCGCAAAACAGACGAATAAAGATAAATATTAATCTTAAGCTTTAGCAGTCGTCTGTTTTGTACGCGTTCTTCTGCAGGCACTGAGCTACACATGCTTTATCTAAAAACAGAAAGAATAAAATAAATAAAGTATACGCCTACAAATCTCAGGAAAAAATATAAAAACTTTCTACAGAACTGAAAAATAACAAACCATTAAGAGAAGTTCTTTTAGAAGTTTTATACCACTCACTAAATATTAAATATTTATTATCTTTGAATATGGCTGGCTTCTGGGTTGTTGCGCGACTTATCGCCCTGATGATGGAGGTACCAAGCACTCTGAAACGTCAGTAAACTTATGCCAGACTACACGGTGTAACATCGCAGACGACACCCATTTTCATTCTCGTTGCCGAGAGAAACGGAAATTTCTTTGTCTGTCCCTCTCCACAAGGGGTATTAAAACAAATATTACAACCGTAAATATGTCTAGGCCAAATTAAAAAATAAATTCTGACTTCAAGACACCCTTGAAGAGTAGTAATTAAAGTAATGCATTTTGAAGTGTAATAATAAACCTACATCACGTAGTCGATGAGTGGGTAAAAATACTATATTAACCACGAGATGATAAAGTTGCGTCATATTGTGATAAATATATACTTGTTTAAATCTTGTCAGTCTAATCACAATAAAATTCTTATTAAATATTAAAATATTACTATAATTAACACTTAAATATTTTAAATATATTAAAATATATTAAAATGATGCTCTTTCTATCGAAATGTTCGATTTACAATTAGAGCATCATCTTTTTCACGACATGTTTCGGTTTTCAATGAACCATCTTCAGGTGTATAATCGATATAAATTTAAATGTAATATTCTAAATGCAATCCTTCGTCAGATGTCCATTCCACGTTAACCTATAAACTAAATAATCACAGATAAATGATTTATCCATTTCCAGTTTAGGAAGACAGAGCAAGGCGAAGGAGTCAAAAATACAATAAAAAAATTAAAATTAAGTTCTGAAGGTGGCGACTCTGGAGACTGCGTTTGAGGAGGGTTTGGAGTCAGCCGGTACTGGTTCTTAGTGACTTTTATGTTTAATTATTTTTATCATATTTACAGTTTCGTTCTGTTAATATGCCTGTTGTTAATCAAGGTGGCAACTTTCAGCCTAATACCTTCGTAAACTTAAACACACTCAGGTGTTACACGTAGAGTATTCGATAATGAGTCAATAGGACTTTATTAAAATTAATTTTCAATTGACCGGCAGCCATCAAGACGATAGAAGCATTGAATGTGGAACCAGCTAGTTCTTGAATGGTCGAGAACATCATCTCCCTTACAAAATAAGATTCTGTGTACTCCTTTGTTCCTTTGTTCATTAATAATCTTCTGTCGCAAAGTTGTTAGGAGAAATACGTGCTGAGATTTTCTATAAATCGACATACCAACACAATTTTCTTCGAAGCAGTTTCATGTCACTTCTGCAAGCTGTCATGGAAACCACAAACAAAATTCTATGCAAATCCTGCAATGACCGACTTCTGTATTACTTATGTTGATCTTTGAAATTCTTCGTCACAGGAAGTTCAGTAACGAGTTAACAAATTGTCGGTCATTCTTTGCTAGATCTGACATATTTTTACGTGGATTAGCCTATCTCTTTGGGCCAGGTGGCACTAGAAATTGAGTAACTCCTCCACAGTGTACGATTGTCCGGACTTACTATATTTTCGACATCCGTGTTGGCACTGCCACCTCGACAAATAAAAGCCAGGTCACGTGATTGCTCTAATCTCTCATTAGCCAGATTTTCATTGATCTCGTTCGACATATCGACTCCGTCATTGCCCACTGTGATGTCACACGGCACCATTTCTTCTAGGATGTTCCAGTACTGGTTCAGATTGATTCTGGCCGATCCTGTTAGCTTCCTAGGTAACGCGGGCTTCATCGGCTGTAACAAAACAGTCTTTCATTGTGGGATAATTTCAGCAACTATAAATTTAATTTTAAACGAATAGTCAATACAAATGAGAATTAATACATTTGTTAAAGTAAATTATTAATATGCAAGCCTCTTTGCGGCATTAATTTTGTAGAATTACATTTAAATTGAAGGCATTTAGAAAGCGGCGGTCAATGAAAATAACAAATTCTTAGCAGATATAATTTCCACGATAAATATTTGAAACGATGCCGCAAGTCAAGCAGGGCTACCAACGAATAATTATGGTCGGATGGAATTTTTTTTTTTCTGTTTAACCGTAATTCAATTGCAACGTTGTTACTGTAAATGCAATTACTCCCCACATATTTGTAAACTGGTAACATATTACTGAATTTATAGATCAGTACCCATGAACTTAATATAGCCCTTTTTAAGACCCACAATGCCTTGCATACCAATTATTTTTATTTAGTGTTCTGTCTGAGGACATGTCCATATGAACAGGATCCTTCCATCCTTTTCTCGGACTGGGACCTGTTCATATACGTTCTTGGCAGATGATCCAGAAGTGGTTTGCCATTGCCTTCGTCTGTGTGTGAATGGAGTAATTGTTGGGATGCCACGGAGGAAAACTCCGTGTTGCCTAGACCAAGGCCTTGCCCAACACAAGTTATAAATTCCGGCACCCACCGCCGGGAATCGAACCCGAGACCCCAGGATTACAAGGCCAGCGTTCTAACGGCTAGACCACCGTGGCTTGTGCATACAAATTATTTTAGCTTAAAGTTTTTGTATTTCTGTGCACCCAGGAGCCCATCAAATACACGATTTTTTGTAAGTTTTAGTGCAATTTATAAAAGCAGCGAGTACACCCTTCACTATCTACACATATCGAGAAAACGTTTCATGAAAAATTTTCGTATGAGACAAGACAGCTGCTTCAGCCTCTTAATTTCTTTGGTACCGCAACATCTCGATTACCTAAATAAACTTTATATTCTTACTGTTAATGCAAAATAACAACATACCTGTCTGAAAGTCCTCGTCCGCGTTGCAGGTGTCACAACTGTGTGGACAGGGTTCGTTGTTGTCTGGCCCAGAGAAGAGGCGGGATTGGCTCTCAGTCTTCTTACATGTCGACCAACGCACATGGTAAAATGTACCTTCGAAGTGAAGGTATACGACGCTTTAATTCCAGCAGGCGTTGATACGAGTGCAAAATATATTTTAAGGTAAGGAAGTATGGATAATGAGAAAGGTGTTTTTACTTGAACGTGATGGATGTTAAAGAACTACTAGCTGGCTGTCTGGCTGTTCTGCTTACTAGAATTTACCAAGGTCTGACGGTGCCTAAGGCAGGCCGGGTTGCCTTTTATAGGCGCGTGCCCAACTCGTGAGCTCAACTACCGCGCGCGCTGTTCCCGCCATGGCAGGTGCCAGGTGTGTGC
>NW_019059621.1:678399-693870 GCF_000696155.1 Zootermopsis nevadensis
GATGATGGAGGCATCTTGAGGAGTAGTGGAAGTCAATTAAATGCGAGGATCCTGCCAGTTGAAGACAGGGGTCACATCGTTGACTGTAACAGCTGTTCGAGAGACGCAACGCACCCTGGTCCGCCCGCAGCCTCGTGGATCGACCACCACCACCACTTCGACCTGTCTGACCAGTTTCTGACACCCAGTAACCGATGGCCTTTGTCTTGGAAAACTGGTATAGACGACAAATTTGTCATCTTGGTATTCTTTTTTATTTTTTTAAAAAAGCATTAACCGGTGAGACTTAAAAGTTACGAAAGTACATGACGTCTTTCACTGTTTCCACAGCAAACGTCCTTTATTTCTAATCTGTTGTCCGCCCGGGTTTTTCTTAAAATAACTTATACTGAAACAACACAATTTCCTGTTTATTACGTCACACATACGTCATATTATTTACTTCAAGCTCGTAGCTACGCGTGTGTTGGACGAATCTTATAGAAGCCTCTTTAACAAATCTAATAAATAATGCACATACTGACTTACTTATTTTGTATAATGGCGATTTGTTTACGCTGAAAAAGAACTGTCTAAAGACAGTTTTCTGTGTTAACAGCGATGCATACAGACAGCAGTTGAAAGGAAACTCCCTCTTGGAAGCCCTGAACACATTCGCCATCCCAGCGAATGTCCGATAATTTCATACCAGTTTCAGGGCCCCACTCGTTTTAACCAAGTGAGTTTTAAGGTTTCCAAGGCGGCGAGCATGAAGATTATTGTCTTCTGGAATTTTGCACCGTATAGTGTGGTTACCGACGTTTCAGATGTGCTTACGTCATCGCCTTAATGACTGAGGAGATAAACACCTCCAAAACGTCGGTCGATTTCTACCCGACTACACCACCCGATATCCCAGAAGACAACCATCATCTCTACATGAAACAAAGTTCATCGGTCAAAAACGCTGGAACGCAGTATACACAAGCTGTAAGTTTAAAATAATATACCTACTGTATTACGTAGATTAGAAAATTATATTAAATACAAAAATTGTAGAGCCGACTGCCTGTGAGTGATGGACAAACATCGGTAGAAAAACTTTACGGTGAGAATTTGACAAATAAATGTTGTCGTTTTAAATTGAATTTTGCGATGATTTTAGAAACCGTTCTTTGCCGTTCTCCCACTGTACTGAAGAGTAGCGGTCATCATCCCTTTGTCATGTGACGCCGCGTGGTCTTCTAAGTGGTTACCAACATATCGTAGAGAAGTGTCGCCTCCATCTTCAGCGTAACCTCCCAACGACCAAACGGCGTCACAACACGAACGACCACTTACCGTCCGTTTTCTGGCAACACAAAAAGGTCACAAGTTTTTTAATCAGTGTTGGCCCGGGGGGGGAGTGCAAGGTTACTGGTTTGCGCGTGTTAAAGCTAGAACAATGGCTTGCAATTAGCGAAACACGTGTTGCTTGCTTTTGCAAATCGGGTGACACATGTGGAGGGATTTTTCAAGGCCGGGTCTATAGGAAGGGGAGTTTGACCCCCCCCCTGGCCCCCTTCTGGTTGGGAAGTTGAAAGTTGTGTTGGAACACCGAGATATGCGAAGTGAATTAGCGATTCGCGTAGGTACAGCTGCACGCATGCCGTATTTTGGTGCCGGACAGATGCATCATTTGATTGCATCTACCGCCTTTATGAAATGATATTACAGAAACATTTTCGTGTGCTCTTTCGTCTAACGCAGTGTAGACTTGTGTTCCGGAAGCACATGTTTCGAACCCTTAAGGATACTGGTTATTCAGAGTGAAATGTTTGTCGCAAATTTAAACCTATTAATAACAAACTCTGGAGAGACACTTCGTCGCCAGTGGTAGGTTCTCGGTACGTTTCGATTGCAAGGGTTGAAACCATAAATGCTCCAATGTAAATGGGATGTTTGTTTATGGTTTATCTAACGATGGTTCTTCAACTGTACAGGTCGTGTAGCTTCGATAGGGGTGTGTAGGAACACTGCTGTGCTAGATAACGCGATTTGGCCTGCAGCAAGCGAGGATCACCGATAAATACCCAGCACCCTGGGTATTTCTGAATAAAACGTAGTATTGCAAACCTCTCAACCGAGAGATTCGGTCGTATCGCCCTCATCGGGGAAGTAAGTGGATCTTACTGATGTAAAAAAAGAATCTTTTTTAATGCAGTCACTTAGAAGACCAAAAAATATGGTAGGAGGATGATATTAAAAAGGATGCAAACGATGTCTCGTGACTGATATGATTACGGCTGTGAAGTTAGGTCCAAAAACCGGAATTTTCCTGAACGGCTGAATACTGATGACTGCTCTGTAACGAGGGATTTGAGGGTTAGACGTGTTTACAATGGGGTGGAAATTCATTTGTAATTCAAACTTCTCCCCCCATCGTTGCTGCACCCGTATTGTGGCATGTTTTGAGTGCAAGGGTCCGCTGTCCTTAACATCGCAGACTGGAGCGTCGTTTTGCTTTCTTGTGTCTCCCGAACCTCCTGAAACCCTTCTTATGTGACACTGGTTTGGGGGGGGGGGTTGCGTGCGCTTTACCTCGTGTCCCCCCTCCACCCCACATTTCAAAAGTGGGTCGCGTTGACAGACGCCCGCTTGCTGGAAACAGTGCAAAATACAAGGGTTGGCCCAAGGAATATCGAGTTACTTGCCGATGCGGGTGGAGTCGGAAGGAAGGGCGAAGCTTTGCCCGTGCCTACGGAGACCACGAACAGAGGAATACGTGGCCTATTCCAAAAACTATCCTTGCATTCGTTTGGGAATGGCGGAAGAAAAGATATAAAGTCTCCGAATAGCCGAAACTCTGCCCGAGATTAAAAAATGCAACTGCGAATAGGCTATACTGACAGCTGACAAGGGGTGGTGTATCAAATCAGAGGTTAGCCAGCTGGCGAAACACTCCTCGCAGTAAAATACTGTGTCTCAAAACGAGATTACACGTTCTTACAGCGGCCGACGATGAAAGTATTCTTGGAATGCTGTGCAGTGTAGTCTCGAACAAACTGACCGACGTTTCAGAGGCGCTTAATGTGTTCGTTGTCAGATTGTCCTGATGAGACTATGAGATTGCACGGCGTAACATCCGAAAGGAGCCATATTCATGTCCAAAAACGTTTCACACAAGGCTCGGTGGGCTCCTGTGAATACGATAGTAAACACCGTGGAACTTTTTCTTCTGGAAAGAGGCATTGGTCCACGGTGGAATTTTTCATGGAGCAAGATGTCGGAAAATTCAGTACTCGGCTATGGACTCTGGCAGAAAGCCTGAACGCCTCGTGTTACACGTAGCATCCAAATGTCTGCCAGAAATTACAGCATTCAGCCACACCAAGAAAGTCACAAGGGCTGTCCAAAATAAATGGAACTCAAGGCAACGAGAATGCCAGGGCGCTTTGGACTGAACTGACTGCATCTGTGCATAAAAGATTTAAGGTTCTCACGGCGGTGAGTACGAAGATGGCTATCGTCTGGGTTGTTGCGTCGTGAACTGCAAGGCGCTACAACCCAGATGACAGGCCACGAAAGAAATCAGATCACGGAGAACACGTCCACACCTTGGCTGACACGAAGGCCACAGCTGTCGACGTAAGGTAGTGAACAGAGATGAAGAGACGAATCTTGAAATTTAGAACGCGCTACAGAAAACAATGTCTCTTTTTATCTTTTCCCCTCCCTACGGAAATTTCTTGTTTATGAAGGTGTAGGATGTAAAAAGTTTGCAGACGTTTCAGAGGTGGTTATTTCCTACATAATCAGGGTGCTGGAAACAGGTAATGAGGATGGGGAGTGGGGCGAAATTAGTTCAGGACGGAGTCTGTCTCAGTTAGCTTCATCCCTCGGGTCAGCTATCGGACGGTTCACCTGAAGTTTTAATTTCGCTTTGAAACAATATTACGCGCTGTATAACGCGTGGTTAAGCAACTTAAAAACTTGGCTTTTCAATTTTTTTAAAATTACTCTCTTTAGTCACGGCTAGGCGGTAGACCCTTTCCTCCCCTCTGCAGTGGCGGAATGCAATTCCTCCCTCACAAACGCCCCGACTATTCGTGGAGACACACATGTTCATGGATCGTGTTCCATGGACAGAGGAAGGGTTCCTTCAACATTTTAACAGGTTATAATATTCACGAACCAATATCACGGCGCTTGAATTTGAAAGGTGTTGTCTGATCGTGGAAATACAGTGAACGTGTTTTATGCTTTGATACTGCGTCGTCCACGCCGGTTCTGAAAAATCAAAGGCACGAGAGGTGATGAATTTGTTGGTGCGAAAATTAGGACGTCGTCAAAATCGCGGCGTTCCAGTAGCCTGATAGCAGTAGCTGTTGTGTGGGGGAATGGCACAGGTGGTTTCAGAGGCTGTCTGTGTGTGTGGGAACGTGGGGCCCAGTTAGTTTCCCACGGCCGAGGCGGCTGCAGCAGGAGGTAGTCCGTTTGACACGGGCCCTGCGCATACATACACACATACACCTGGTCTATCCCCTCCACATTCCCCTATTATATATACACACTTATAGCCCACGGCCTGCCCCAAACTGTTACCACTACTATAGTGTCTGGCGATCGGTGTGGATTAGTGATAAGAGCGAATTGTTGATTGCCCTGTGTGATCCGTCATCATGAGACCTGACGGGGCTACGTACTTGGTGCCAGCCTGTGACTATGAAGAACAGCCAATATCAAGAACATACCAGTATCGAAAGGTAAAGAAAATCGATTTTATTTAAGTGGTTATGTTCTGATTAGCAAGGCATGGTGACCTTACCCTCTGGGTAATTGATCCATTGGGAAGTAATTGAGGACTCTAATTCCAGTACCTTCAATGAAGGGTTACGCCCACTTATCCATGTGTTACTGAACTGCAGGAGCCCAAATGCCAGCTATAAACAGCAGCAATTTTCCGTTTTAAGAGAGTTTAATTTGGTTTCGTTCTTTTTTAATGTGGAAGATTTATACTGAAACCAAATGATTCACATTCTTCTTCATTAATGGCACGAAAATAATTTTATCAGCGACAGTCATGTGTCATTTTTCTTCCCACTTGTGACTCGTATGTGAATGTTTATTTTTAAACTGCAATTATTTACGATGCGTGTGAATATATCTTTGTTTCCGTTTTATTGACTTCGGGGTTAGTAAAGTATATCAGTATTTTTATTTATTATTTCGGTTTTGAGCTCGATATAGTTTTATGTATTCTACGATTTATTTCGTTCTTGGGAAACCTGCTCTGTCCAGTCAGTATTTATCGTCAGTGCCGAGGGTTTTTACAAACTGGATGACATTGGTAGATAGCCTAACTTGTTTACCAGAAGTACTTTACGTGAATTTAGCCAGTCTTCCAGGCTAATGCAAGGCTTGTGTCTACTGACAGGCAACGACCCCTTCCATTTACGAAAAAACCAACTTATGTGAGCCATTCTTGTGCGCAGGTTATGAAGCCGATGTTGGAACGCAAACGTCGAGCCAGAATAAACAAATGTCTGGACGAGCTTAAGGACCTCATTGTCTCGTCCCTCCAGGCCGAAGGAGAAAATGTCAGCAAACTTGAGAAGGCAGACATTCTTGAGCTAACTGTGCGTCATTTGCACAAACTCCGTCGCCAACATTCCCTTGGTCTGAACCCGGAGGTTGCATACGCCGACAGATTCCGGGCAGGTTTCACCCACTGCGCCGCAGAGGTGTCTCAGTACCTCGCCGCTGCAGCCACATCTCCCACTTCGCCTCTCAACATCGATGCCACGACAAGGACCCAGTTACTGCAACATTTGGGTTCGTGCGTCCGTCATATCGACAAATCCTCGAGCAACGTCCTACAAACGGTAGCAGCCGCGGACTCTTGCCCCATCAGCCCTCATTGTTACAACAATGCGTACACTCCGCCTGCATCACCACAGCTCCAGGGACCGCTGGCGCTCTCAGCGACCATTGTCCTGACTAACGATGAGTCCAAGCCGCCCTCATCTTCCGTCTGGAGGCCCTGGTAGTCCCCGAATGCCAGTTACAAGTTATTTATTTTTGTAGATATATTCGAAAAGTGACGTATGTAAATATGCCAGTGAACAATTTACAATGTGACGATGGAATCGAGAGACGCCGACGTATATATATATATAATAGACAGATGAAACGCACGTATTAAGTAAGACTTCAGCACCAATAATACATTTGTTTCAAAATAAATAAGACCCGATTGCTTCGAAACTCTAAATTTGAACAAGTTTAATTTTAAGTGTTTCAACTTGCGTGGATTTTAATATCACCTATAAAAACATGTTTAAATAAAACAATTTTGCATTAAATTTTACAGTTTTAATTCTTTTAATGATGTCTGTGATAATGACTATGTACCTGAGAAGACTAATTAATTAAATGTAACCTCAAATATATACAAAACATTTTGTACATTGTGTTAACGATTATGGAAATCGGTAATAATTAAAATGAATCGGTATTTCAGTTGACTTATTTAATTTGTATGTATCTAATCTTGGGATCGAAGTCCGTATAACCTTTATTCCACCCTAGAAAGCCATTTAGGGGAGTGGCTGTCCTATTAATGGCAGGTGATTTGAGTATTCCAATTGGAGATTCAGGATTCGAATATAATTCCGCATGATTTTTCTTCGTGCCTCTAATAAATACTGACTGACAGCACTATCCAGTCACAGATTAGAATCCCACTTGCAACATCGATGTATGAACATATATCTCGTCTTTCCCGACTATGGCAATCCTCATTTTCCTCCTGAGACTGGAATTTCCCCTTTGATTCCTTCAGTTGGCGACCATGGCAACAGAATTGTATCACTTCAATCGATCAAAACTACGTAATTAACCTAACCTAACCCCACCCGTCGCATTGTGGAGCCCACTTCCTGTAGCAGCTCGAGAGTTAACGAGCGCGAATTGGAGTTATTTTGGCCGGCGCCAAGGACGACGACGAAGGGTAAAGCTTTCGTGTAATCGACGGTCAGATTCGTGCATTACACGCAAGGCACCAGCCCGAACCGGGACATATTTATTCCCACGATGTTCAAACCTTAACATACTTATGAAACCCCTAAAATATGAGGCGTTTAACCCAATGTGTGTGACTGTTTATACTTTAATTGAATTCCCGACGTTTTCGTCAGAAATATGCAGGGTATTTTCTCATTTAATTTGATTTATTTCTACGCAGATTTGTGGTGGCAGTTGACGAGTATACTCGGTAGCTACAAGCTTCCGGCAAAGGAACGAATTTAATGGCGTCAGTTAGAGGTCTCGTGGTGATGATCCTTGACCGATTCTGAATCTGTTCCTAAAGCCTTCAGACTTGACCGGGGACCGGCCGTAACTAACAAAAGTTCCATTTCAGCTAATGTCAAACATAACCTTTTTGTAACAAGATAAAAATACGTCCTACAAGATTTACGTCGTCTTCGAAATAATGACGGACAAGATAATCGGGTGCGTTTCATTAACAGTTTTACGCATGTCACTTCCCGGCTCCCGGCATGAACTGCAAAAAAAGTTAGCACACCGAATTTTTATTGTGACGTAATCGTGTAATTATTTTTTGAAACATTATACATGATCTTTCTTTGTGTCTAACAAGAGAAAAAATATTTAATCCTAGAAAATCTGTGTAGTTGGAGTTCATATACAGGAATTTCTTGGCAGTTTTGTACGTTCGGATCAACGCAAAGTGCTTGAAATTCATGTTAACTTCCTGCTATGTAAATTTTTTTATTTTTCGGACAAATTTCAGAGCTGTGTGGTGAGGCACCAAGTGTGAGAGACTCAGAATTTTATGTTGTCACTAACTTAAATAAGCCAACAGAGTTCTCTAATACGCTAACTGTCGACTAAGTAAACCCCCACACGATCTGACACGAAGGAACAAAGATTAAAAAAACTTACCAAAGCGTCGTTGATTAAAAAAAAAAATCATGACATCTATGAAATATTATCTTTTCAATTACGTTTTATGGATGGGCTTGTTAATTTTTATTCTCTGACAAACCGATCTAGCCACTAAAAAAAGTTATATTAATCTTTCCGACGTGTTATGTTAGAACGACGCATTCCTAGTACCACTAGCAACATTTCATTGTCATGGTAACTCAATCTGGTCTTGTTATAGTCCTTTGTCCCGCAGCCAAATGAAAGAATCCAGCAGTTCAGTGGCGTAGAACTAATGGACAGAGAGTTCAATGCTTGGAATCGAATAGCACCTTAATAAATATATCAGCAAGAACCCAAGAACGTATCTGGAACTAACGGTGAGAGGGTAAATACAGACGGAGCAGAGGAGAGAGAGGCACCTTAAATTATATCCGCACTGTCAATTTCGATACCGGATTTAACACAAAACGGTAAGGGACTTCAACGAAATCAGAGAGAACATAAATCAGACGCCGACGGTAAGACAGGAAGATCAGCGGGCAGTTCACGCTGCAGGACTTGGCAGATAATTTGAGTTTTATAGTGCGTGTGCACTGTGAAACTACGAGGCGCGTGCCCCCAGCACGTTACGTGACCAACATTTGGGCTGGCAAACCCGATGGAAAGAAGCCAATTAGGACTGTTTCTCACAGCTGGTGGTCCATGGACCGTCGCGGAAAAGAGCCTGTCAGCGATTAAATTTATTCCGAATCACAAACTCCAGTTTGAAAATACTTTACCACAGCTGCGTACATCATTGTTTTATAATAAAAGTACAGTTTACGCCCTGAGTACCACAAAAGTAATGCACCATGAACCCAAGACAGAATGAAGGCTCCACGAGTTCGTAACGTGGGCACTGCATTCATGTTCCCAGCCGATTTGATGATCGGCTTGGTGGGCCGAAGATTCCGTTTGAATATTATGACAAAAAATTATCAGGACCCAGCCAGCCAGGAACCGAATCCACGAAATCCAGCAATCCAACTTCAATCATTTTACTGATTCAACCCTCCGGATTCATTGGAGCATAAGTGGGGAATAACAAGTTTCTAGTTTTGCTGGATTCGAGCAAAATATCCCCAGAATAAAAGACGTTCGGAACGCGAGCTTCTTAACAATACCTAGTGCACTCAGTGCAAAGTGCGCCGTCTTATAGGAATGGCTGCCTGGAACGAATCCTTCGGTACACTTGGGAACTCAAGCAGAAATAGACGATTCACCGAAACGTGGACTTCCCACGGTTAAGATGGACAACACTCCGCCTTCCGCTCGTCATTTTGTTTGTTTACATACAACAAAGCAGAGTTGGTTTTACGTCAATTTCACAGGACAGATGTGTACAAATCGTAGCTACTGGTAGTTTAAAAAATAGCATTGAGTCCTGAAGATGGAGGCAGCATGACCGAATTACAATAATTAAACTCTCCATCTACAAGTTCCAGACTGTGGATAACATTCGATTCCTCTGTCTTTTTAAGACAGAGGAAGGTGGAAAACACTATCACCGGAACGAGATTCGAAATTAAAACTTCCGGAATACGAAGCATTAGTGCCAATCATCAACTACACCGGGAGTTAATTTTTATGAAATGCAATACCGGGCCCATTTAACGACGCTACGGAGACCGAGACATAGATGGAAGGATAATTTTAAAATCCTACGAGGGTGTACAAAGGATTTAAGTGAAAGAGTGGATTCCTATTAAGTGTCTTTGTGTACACGGCAGTAAATAGTCTAGTACAACAAAGCCGATTATTTCTTTACCGGATAATTAACTGTCATCTAACAGCTTAGCGTATGCAGAAACAGTTCTGCGTCTGGTACACGTGTGTCGCCCGGTAAACCCGCGACGATTATCATCGATGGTTTACGTCGCACTAGTTTACGTTACAGGAAACAAAGCTCCTGTTCAACCTCGGGTGTTACACATACATAACCTGTCTTCAAACACATTCGAATTCCTATCATTGTGAGTGCGTGACAACTTTCCACACAAATGGTACAGCTGAGTATAGATTATCCGGGGCGGATTCACCGGGGTTTATCTGGCTAAAACAAAAATTACAAATGTTGCTACAACGTGACGTTTACTACAATAGAACGTCATTAATATCCGGTGGAATCTCTTTTCTATTTATATATTTTTATTATTTTATTTAGTGTTCTGTCTGACGATAGGTCCATATCAACAGGATCCTTCCATCCTTTTCTCGGACTGGGACCTGTTCATATACGTTCTTGGCAGATGATCCAGAAGTGGTTTGCCATTGCCTTCTTCTGTGTGTGAATGAAGTAATTGTTGGGATGCCACGGAGGAAAACTCCGTGTTGCCTAGACCACGGCCTCGCCCAACACAAGTTATAAATTCGGCCACCGCCGTACGTTCTTGGCAGATGATCCAGAAGTGGTTTGCCATTGCCTTCTTCTGTGTGTGAATAGGATGCCACGGAGAAACCGGGGAAGCCCCCGGAGGAAACCTCCGTGTTGCCTAGACCACGGCCTTGCCCAACACAAGTTATAAATTCGGGCACCGCCTGGATTTGAACCCGAGACCCCAGGATTACAAGGCCAGCATTCTAACGGCTAGACCCCTGTGGCTTCTATCAGTTGGTATGTACTGTATTTTTTTAAAAAAAATCATTTCTGATATTATTAAATTTAAGTAGTTTATGTCTGAAATTAAACTTAATAATTTATTACATCTATGTGATTTTCTTTCGTTTCTGTGAATTATCAGGGAAAATATTTTTCCTAGCCAACCCTGTTAATCGGGAATCTACTGCAATCAGAACTTCAAATAATAATTTCTCAGCACCCACTGCATTGGAACACACTTCCCACTGAAAACTATCCATAGCCGAATTGTATGTAAACAACTTCCGCAGAAGTGCGCAAAACAGGTGTTATTTCAGGTTCTCGCAGTGGTAAGTATGATGTGCCCTGTAACCCGGTGAAAACTGGCCAAAGTTTCAGGGGCAATTACTTACAACTTCCGTCATCAGGACGACAGCTTCACCAAATAGGGTCCACTGGAGGAGTTTCTAAATTACCCTAAGGGAATCCCCTAACATAGTCAATGAGCTGGCTAATTTATTAGCAGGTTTCGGCAAGGCGGCATTCATGATGATTCATTTTGATATACCCACTCGCCTTGGAAACCAGCGACGCGGAAGTTACGTAAGACACTGATGTCACAGTAATGGCTACACGTGCCCGTTGAAGTATAAAAATGACACTTCACGAAGCATAACGCGATTATACCTGTTTTACACACGACTCCTTTCAGTAACCTTCCCCACGCAATCACACACGTGCTGTACAAACACCCACGTCAGTGAACCTGTTCCCCTTGTTTGTGACTGTGCGCCGTCACTGAGTAGTCTTCATGAATGTTAATTACTTGGGCAAACTCCTTATTTCGTTTCTTCTATTTTGTATTATAACCTCCTATTAACATGTTTTCTGAACCAACAAAAACACCTCACAGGTAAGCCATACACGTGATACTTATGGCCTATTATGGCAACAAATTCATTGTAGACTAAAATCAACTCATGTAATTATGATATTATTATCATAATATTTGTCCTTCCTTCACTTCTAGGTCTTCCCAGTGGTTTCTTTCCTTCTGGTTTGCCCATCAAATCCCTGTACGCAATCCTCTACCATGCGGGCTGCATGCCCTGCCCATCTCATCCTCCTTGACTTGATGCGTCTAATTATATTTGGCGTCCGACAGATGAGATATTCTTTCCTTCTACTTTAAAGCTGACAGCGAGCCAGCCTCCGAAACGTCGCCCTGACAATAAACAACGTCCCAACAAAGTTTTATCTTGTTTGGTATTATTAATGAATTACAACAGTGTTGTTCAAAAAAAACTGACAAAACTTAATGAGTTTTAATCCTTTTAAATCGAAAGAACTTTTTCGTACAGTCATGACTAAAATACCGTGTCATTAAACATGCTTCCTCAGTTCTGTTTCTTGGTCCCTCAGACTGGGTAAGAAGCTAACGAAGAGCTTTCAACTTGCACCGGACAGATACTTCTGCTTTTGTTTAAACTGGGCTGAAACAAATACGAAGCAAGTATCAACGTAACTCTTTCGTTGAATTAATGTTGAATCAGAACCCAACCTCAATTAACGTTAACAGTGTTGGGGGGGGGGGGACACCCTTGTAAACACGAAATGCGTGTATTCAACGGCGTGTTTCTACAACTGTCGGATGTGACGAAACAAACCGTCAAGTGTTCGACTCCATTACGCCAGGACCACATTCGTGCTCGCTGATGTCCGTGGCGGTGCTGATTACGATATTCCAATGTGCCTAGAAGAGTTAATTACGATTCCATGTCTGACTTCACTATCTGAGGTCTAGCATCAGAACTTGCCAGGAGAAAACGGCCAATGTGTGGCTGTAGCTTGAGGTAAATGATTAGTCCCTTCCACGTTAATATTGTAACAAGAAAATTTAAGGTACAACCCTGAATATTCGACCTCTAGTCAAAATATCTTCTTCTACTGAAGACCAGTGTTATCCACATTGGAATAAGGTGGGGGGGGGGGTTAGGCATGAGCTCAACATCACTTGCCTAATGTGACGCCTGCGTCACAGGTACAGTGTGTCCCAAAAAGATGTATACACAGCAGCAAATTTGGTGGCCGCTTGTCAGTCAGTTGGTCATCGCTGTAAATTGTGTTACGAAGCTAAAGGCTAATGCTGACGTATGCAGTGTTTTTGTTTAAAAATGTCTTTATTTCATTCATGAAAGTATAAACACAAACAGCTATACTAGGAAGGGCTCTGCAGCCCAACATTCCTTGTGTTTACTAGAGACTTTGCATGTTTCTGGAAACCAGCAGAACGATTTTTAATAAGGAATGTTGCAATTGATTTTTTGATTTATTTATTATATTTAATTTTTCCTAACTTCTCATATATTTTTTCTTTTTACAAAACGAGCAGTAATCTGAAAGGCAATGTCACCAAAAAGCCATATCCGAGGTCTGTGCACATTCCAAGACAACTTCTCACGGCCTGCAATCCGAGCTGAAAGGAATGTCGAGTCTCTTAAAATCGAATCTGTTGTATCATTGGACTAGAGCCAGCTGCATTTTGATTGTAATTGAATGATAACGCTCTAGATAGACGCTGCTTTGTGCTCGGACAATGGGGGAACTGTCCTTAAGTACGAAATCAGGATCATGCCATCGAGACTCCTTGCATCTGCAAGGACAGAATCGCAGAGTGTATAACGTGTCGTATCAGTTGCGGAGATTAGTTACTCCGAATTGAAAAAAATGGATTGCAGTGTACGGTGAGAAGTGGAAAATTCAGAGCAAGCACCCGGAATTTCATGAGAAACCTTGCCGTGCAAGTGTTAAAGTTTTAATGACAAATGAAATCACTACTAACGTCGTAAGAAGCTTTGGATTTGTAATAATCTTATAGCGGTGAAGGCATTTACGATTAGGAAGGAGGAGATTGCTCACAGGCACATGATCACAACTTTATAGGCGTTCCCACGCTACGCTTCGCCTCACCAATTTTGTGTGAGCTGTTTTTCTACTTATTACTTCAAAAAATGAAAGCCTGAATGCTTAAAATGAGGACCAAAACCGGCTCTTAATTATCAATAAACAAAAACTATCCAGCAACAAACATCTGTTGCTTCCACCTCACGATTTACTCCGCTCCATACACTTTTCCTACTGTTGTGCTCGCAAGAGACGTCCCACATCAACTTCACGGTTTCCTTAGACGCGTCTGATTAATTACTACAAGTCAGTAGTGATGCAAGGGTCTGTCTTGAGAAGCTGGGAGTCCCATAAATTCCCCGTTTTAAATCCCGGACCAACTTAATCTTTGAGCACGTCAAGAAATGCTTCGACTGATATATATCGTTACAGAATGTGGAACTGTTTAAATTCCAATGAACACCAACAGCAAATGAGTTCCAGAATTTAATTACGAGAACGCAATTAGTAAATACTTTAGGGCTCTTTGTGTCCCACCAGAAAATCCAAGTGAATGAAAACAGTCTGATTATCAAGTTTTACTAGATACTGGAGGAGGAGGTGGTACGTGCCGACTTGTAGGTGCATACCGACGTTTCGGAGGAGCATTTTGCACATTTCTTCAGATAGTCAGTATTCGAACCTAAATTTGTACTCGGACCTTCAGCAAAAGTGGCAACACTCAGAGAGTCATTATTTTTATCTCTCTTTATTCGTTACGAGAATGTCTTTACGAAATAGAGAGATAAGAATGTAAAACGGAAATTAACAAGGACAAAAATATATAAAAATATGTAAATGATATTTTAATATCTTATGTATAATTTTTTATTTATATACAATTGTGATTAGACGGAAAAAACACGAATAATTATATAAGAAAGTAAAATGAACGTGTAAGGAATGAAAAAAATTAGAAAAATGAAGATAAAAGACGGGAGGAGAGAAAGGAAGAATGTAAGAAAAAGAAAGAGAGGATTACAGTCCAATGATAGGTCAATTTAATTAACAGCGTTTCTACAATAAGAGCAAAAGACAGACGGAGCGCGTGATATGAAAGCTTGCAACGGAAATGCAGGGAAAAATTATAACGCCCACCCTGTCACGAGACTTTCACCCATCAGAACCCGCTCTGGTGTTACCTCAAGACAGAACTTCTTCTTAATGAATCCACAACAATACCTGCTGTTAAACATCAAAGCATTTTGCACGACTTGAGATCAATCTACTGACAGGCGACTCCATCTTCAGAGTCATGAAAACTTCACTTGTTTCTGTGGTTCGTTTGCAAGCAGGTAGAATGTGAATGTTAAAGTAGGTGATACGAAATCGCTTTGGACAGTTGAACGATTTCCGTCGAAACTGATTTGTAATGAGTATCCCCGGGGCATGGGAACTGTTATCGGCTGTGTCCAAGTTTCTCAACCTGGCATCCTGTTATGCTTACTGCTAATAGGTACGTTTCCAGGAATTATGCCGACGCAATGTTTCCTGTTTTCACACTCGCCATCACGTGCGTGACCAAACACGCGTGTCAGGGCGCTGACGTCGGACGACCGCGTGGACACCGCAGTTCTTAATTTTGTCTCCGAAATCTGTGGGAAGGCACGAAACTTACCCAGAATATTTTCACACCGGATCTTCTTCCTGTACACCCATTAATTAATTGTCAGCCACTTGAAGGACGAAGCTCATGTAAATAATATTTAATAATTCAGTCTCTACCTAAATCGCGCGGTGTCTCTCCGTTACAAAGGCCAATTTCAATATTATGCTGAGGAAAATAATCCCTCTTATTTCTGAGAATCATATTATTTATTTTATTTAGTGTTCTGTCTGACGACAGGTCCATATGAACAGGATCCTTCCATCCTTTTCTCGGACTGGGACCTGTTCATATACGTTCTTGGCAGATGATCCAGAAGTGCTTTGCCATTGCCTTCTTCTGTGTGTGAAGGGAGTAATTGTTGGGATGCCACGGAAGAAAACTCCGTGTTGCC
>NW_019059621.1:706382-728269 GCF_000696155.1 Zootermopsis nevadensis
CCCGAGGGCCCCCAGAAAGAACGAGTGGCAAGGCAACAACTTTTAAAAAGCGTGCGTGCGTGTGTGTGTGTGTGCGCGCCTCCTGCCAGCGTAAGGCTTATCTGTGGGAACGTGGAGTCTAGGGTAGTTCCCACGAAACCATTCCTTCCCCCTCCACAGCCTACCACAAGCTTGGCACGGGGCCCCCAGAAGACCGGAGACAGAAACAGATGATGAAGACGGAGAAGAATCATACACCTGGTTGGCAGGGGGGGGGGATATAGGGGGGGTGTATGGGAGGGAGGGAAAAGGAAAGGTTTACTGCAAGTTCCTTTACTGTAGGACTGACTCACGTCAGTGAGAGACTCTGTATATCCCGCGGACGGTTTGTGTTGTGTGGATGAGAGAGTTCGTCGTGGTGTTGAGATTTCACGATGCTAGCGCCACGAGGTATAGACGTAGCAGATCATCATCATCATCATCACCATCATCATCATCATCTGAACTTCGAAGCACACGATTACCATGTACCACCAATTTCTCGTACTATTCAGTACAAGAAGGTAAGTTCTCTTGTTGTATTGCTATCACGGTGAAAGACCTAACTAAAAAATTCTGTTAGCACTTTCATTTCCTGATTTTGTGTAACCCAGTTCTCCCTCTGTTTCTGTAAATCTTTGCCCTGATATCCGAAGTTGTCTTTTCTCTCGCGTTAAAACAATACCACAGTTAATTTTCACTGTGACTCCCATTCAAGATGATATGAAGTGAATTCATTCATTATTAAGTGTAATTCAGAAATAGCCTTTTGTACATACAGCTTACTTTACTTACAAATTCCCCTTATAAATACAGCCTTCAAAATTTCGTAAACTCAAATTTATCCCTTAACAGTGTTGTCTTGGCGGCCTTCATGTCGTCTGTTCCTCTGATAAATGAAAAGTTTTTCGTCTTGGAATTTCATATCGAATTATTGATTCATTTACAAATGTAGAATTCAACGGAAAATATATTTTGCTTCTGTATTACGTGGTGTAGCATTTTGTTCACAAAATTATGCCTTTGATTTAGGATATGAAACTGAAAAATTTACTTTTAACACAGTCAACTCTAACTTGGGCACAATACTTTCGTATGAGTAGCCTATGGTATTGTTTCCATCAAGAATCTGAACTTGGCCATCCGAACAATTTATTAGTCATGTATAATCCTGTCGCGTAGTCTGCTGACGAGTTACGAACTCAGTCCTCTTTGTGTAAGAGGGAAGAGAGAAATACAAACAAATAAAGGAAAGTTACTATCGCTGTTTTTCTTATGGCTTAAGTAGGCCTAACCGAGAATCTTTTCCCGCCATTGACAGACGGTCTCACGCTGTTAGCTCCTAATGGCGGAAAGAAAAATAGATAAGATATCAGAAATAACAGACAGACCGCCACTTAAACCTGGGAGCATTGATAATTAATTAAACACGAACTCCTTTACGTTACATAAATGTTTGGTAATGAAACGCGTTCGAACAACTTAATTTGAACAACTTTTCAGCTACTCAGCATCCAAAATCAGTACGTAAACAAGACGTTGATATCTTTTCGACTCAGACAATTTCATCTTGATTAATTATGGAAACGGTTTAAAGGCTCAAGTTAAGTATGCATATGGTTTACAGGAAAGGTGGTGAAGCCGTGAGCCCTCGAATTAATTATCCCACGCTCATTAGACAATACTGGTCCAACTGCGTATGTTACACAGCAAAGACGGAGAGGGGTAGGGTATCTTCAAAGGTTACCTCTGTGTTGCCTTGGGTTAAATGGTCTGAATAATACCATGAAAAGCTTACGTCAAGACAGCCAGTAATCCGGCCAAGAATCGAACCAGATACCTCAGAACATAAAATTAAGATTATCAGGTTGGTCATTGAGCCTTGGGATACACAACGACCTGTTTTAACTGCTCAATTTCCATAGACCTGTAGAATGTGATGTGTATGTGGGGGGGGGGGGGGGGGGAGAGACTCTGAATGAAAGCGGTCGTGGCCTATTTCAAGGTCCTGTCTCGGCATACGCACAGTGTTACTGACTAAACGCTCAGTTCAGGATATCCGGCCCCGATTCGAAACTGGGAACTCCCAGCTGCTTCATCGAACTTATTAATACTATTTTTGTACTAATCTTCGATAAATAACATTCGCAGTTGATTTCTCGTCGTTAAATGGTCTATGATACCCATGATAACTGAGTCATGTGATGGACCGGGGATCGATTATCGGAAGGAGCTGACGACGTTGTCGTCGTTGAATTGCTACTGTCTGGCCAACTCACCTCCATCTAAAGCCGAGGTCTATGGGGGTTTTACCTCCATACACCATACCATGGAATTTCATTCTTTGGCTCCTGTCGATTTTGTTTCAGGTGACAAAGCCGTTACTGGAGCGAAAGAGGAGGGCGAGGATAAACAAATGTCTGGACGAGCTGAAGGACCTCATGGTCGGCGCCTTAGAGGTAGGCAACTCAAATGACTTGTTATATTATTAAATCAATGGATATTTTATATCTGGCTTGCAGATAACAGCGCACGGATTATGATACATAGAGGCGATCTTATAATTTTGACGTGGTTTCGTCAAGGAACTTCCCATGACTGAACTACAACCGTCATTACTTGTTACAATCATCGATTTTCTTGAAAGTAGGCATCAGTTTCATGTCACAGAATGCCTATAACCAAATCTTGGCACTTTATTAGATTTATTAAACTGAGCACTCACTGTTCGTAGAGAAACATTAACTGCTCGCAACAAAAACATGTTAGCACAACATTCCGTTGTTGTAAGTTCTGTAATACAAGCCTACGAATTGGCGCTTGGTTCCACTCGAAAGGCAGCGTTGTAAATGCAACAATTTCTATCCCTTTCGGGAGAAAAGTCGACCAAGTGCAATATTTGAAGGTGTCTGCCTCTGTTATGGTTCCGGGACTTCGTTTGACTCATTGGCTGGCTAACTAAATAAACAATCAACCAATTAATAAACTAACGGAGTACTACTTCATGTACTAATGTAGGCCGCCCAAAACCCGCCACTGGACACATTTCTAAGCCACTTCTATCCATAAGATCCACGTTCCGACTTAGTCCCTTTCTTTGCCTGCCAATAACTTTGTATGGATTTTTCATTTCTTCCCATTATTCCATCGTAAATTCCACGATTTTACCAACACAAAGTTTAAAATTTAACGTATGGCTCGGGGAACCATAAATAAGAGTTGGTCCTCAATTTCGTTACGAAGATTTGTTGAATGGTTATCACCTGGATAACTACGTTCGGACTCTGGAGTGACTTGAAATTCTGATTTCGAATCTCATGGTTACTTATTTGGGTTTCTGAATAAAATAATCGAACATGACAAAGAGATAGAAAATTACTACAGCAAAATACACGATTACAGTACTCACAAGTAAGTGTCTAATGCAGCAGATCGGAGCAGAAGGTGCGAGAAATAGGAACACATCAACCACTGGTGATTAAACACTCGACACCGTCCGATTTAATCAAGCGGAGCGAGTTGAGTGGAACGTAGCACGCGTGGGACAGATGAGAAATTCATAGAAAATGTTGTTAAGAAACATCGAGGGTAAAAGACCGAGGACTGTATGGGTGGATGGGCCTAGAGGCACAGCGGACTGAAATGCCTCGGGTTAGAGTCTGAAGGAATTCTTTTGTGAACACGGTAATGAACCATCAGGTTCCATTAAAGCAGGAAAAACTGTGTACCATGAAGTTAGCTAATGCAAACAATTTAAATCAGTATGGTGGGAAGAAGGAAGACAATTTGTTTCGCCGCTGTCAGATTTGTGACGGTTGTGTTTGACTTGCGTGTTTGTTTGTCCCGGACTATCCGTCGTTTGATTGAAAGGAGCTCACTCGACCGGAACACTGTCACGGAATGACAGCAATCCGCAAACAAGAAAACAAAACCCAAAATACATTACATCACTTTCCTCCAAACGACATCAAAAAAGAAAAAGAAATGTTCGGGGCCCAACCATTATTTACAATTTCTGTGCTAGTACCCGGCCATTGGTCGAGATCGGGCGCTGTTTCTGAATCCTGTCTCGTCATTCATTGGTTTGCCGTTGTCCCACAACCACCCCGGTTTTACACTTGCTCGATATCACTGTTAACGCTGACGTACCAGAAGAAGTCAGGTGTTTCGTATTTTTATCGATAAGCACGGCGTTTCACGTGTCTAGTAAAATGTTAATAAAAGTAAAGGTAAAGTTTGTCCCACTATACGCCATGTAGGCGCTTGGGGGGAGAGGAGGTATAGCTCCTCTCTTCCTTGACCTCTGCACTAGATGAGGGTGAGTGGTCTGCATCACGCCCCGGCCGGCTTTACCCCCGGGAAAGGCCGATATAAAATCGGATCCATTAAAAAAAATTGAAAGCAACTTTTATTATTAGCCGTGATTAGCATAATAAAAACACGTGGGCTTTTTGGATATGTTCGTATTAACAATCAATACAAATACAGAGAATATTCTGTGAGCGGTTGATATATGCCCCCATCCGACTCATATTTTTGATATAAAGAGCGTATGACAGACAGACAGACCGGTGCAAACGAGTTCCTGACACGACTGGGAGGCGAGTAATTGCCTCTGGGCGACCGCACGCTCGATTGAAGGCGCTGTTTCTGTAGCCAAAACATTTTCTCATATCAGTGGCATTCTGCAGACTCAGAGTTCCACAGATCTGTATTTTCTAGGCGGAGGGCGAGAACGTGAGTAAGCTGGAGAAGGCCGATATCCTGGAGCTCACTGTGCAGCATCTGCATCGGCTCCGGCGACCGCGGGACGCCGCGGAGGACGCCCATCGCTTCCAGGTAAGGGCATTGCATTCCAGCTACGGGTACGTCGCGTTCCGACATCGACATGGGATCCCGACAGACAAGAGACGAGCGCTGTTCAACTACGTACTTGGGCCAGTGGATAGTCGATAACCGCGCAATCGGTTCACGGTTCGAGATTAGTACGTGCGATTTATAGAGTAGCGGAAAGGCTGGTGCTTCGGGACCAGAAGCGCGTATAAAAACCCGTATCCTCTAAGAAATCAAGGCTGTCAGGGTAAACAAATGCTGTTTGATCTCAGAACTATACGAAAACCAAGTACATTTTAGCAGACACACAGTGTTATAACAGTTGATGTGTGTTCTAAACGGGTAAGCGTGGTCTTCAGATAAATGCCAGCCAACTATTTGGGTCCATTTGCGTGTTTTATGAAGACACTTATGAACATTCCCTTTCCATAAAAGACAAGTAATGTTACTGCCCGAGCCTTCATTAGCTTTTTAAAGATTCTTGTCCATGGAGGTGGTTAACATACAACGGATGAAAAAAGTAGAAAGTTGTACTAGAAATGTTGAGAAGAAATCTGTAGCCTAAGGTAACGCCTCGGGAAATCGGTGCTATTAAGCGATTCTGTCCCACCTTTCCTTCGCATGAAACCGTGTAATTGTAGAATAAACCAATTTAATGAAGGTCCTCACGCATCTAAGCCTGGCATACGAGACGCTACATCCCACAAAAACTCTCCATTTACGTCTTACCGTCTCCTTTTTTAAATTATTCTCCATGTTTAATAGCTACCGATACTAATTAGTACTGCAGTAATTTATGGAGAAAATTAAGCTTTAACTACCTGGTAACCACTTAAATTGGCAAGCCTTAGCTTTATTTAACACACGAGAGGCATTCTGAAGGGTTTGGTGAAAAAATAACACGGCCTAAATTTCAGATTTGGAGGGGGACGGAGTTTCCTTGCGAATATGTTGAAGGAGGAGTAGTGGACACCCGACAAGGGGTGATACTCGAGCATCGGTGTTGCTGGTAGTTAACGCCCTCCCTACAAAACCAGTGTGTTACGAAGTGCTTCGCATTTCAACGGATTCTTTTTGGAACGACCTGAATGTGCACTTTTCAACAAATTTTAACAAAATTCTTTTAGAATTTTTGGAGATGAAATTCGAGGAAACAAAGACCTGCGTTCATTTTATAACTGCGCAAAGAACGCATTTGGATAACGTAAGAAAGATGGTGTTGGGTGTAAGTGAATGATTTGCCAAATGAAAACGTCAATAAACATTTTAGAATTTTCTTTCATCTACACCAGGTGTGGCCAACCCAAATGATCTTTCGGGCCACTTTGGAAATGCATCACAACTCCGCGGGCCACATATAAAATCATATATCCCCATATTAGATTTAGATACACTATAGACATTTTTTTGGAGTGAAAAATTGAAACATAATGAGTTATTATTATTGTGTTTACTATTATTCTTACATGTAAACATAGATAATATAATATATTTAATACATATAATTGAATATATGGATGCACAAATAATGTATTTTTTAATACATTGGTTTTCACTACTTTGGCCATTATAAAATGAATATATTTTGTAAAAGTGTGATGAATCTCGCGGGCCGGAAAAATGTTCAAGGCGGACCACATGCGGCCCGCGGGTTGGTCACCCCTGATCTACACCCTGTTTAAAAAATCTCCTCGTTTTCTGCACGTGTACTGACTGTGCTAAAAATATTCGACTATGAAATGATGGCCCGTGGTAGTTGTGCCTTTCCACACACCGTTTCCAGTGAAAAAAGAAACATATTGACATTGCAAGGGGAATTAGGACAAAATGAGAGACACACGCCAAAAATAACACAGGATTTATAGTTGTAGTCGCTAAGTGGAGCGTTTTTTTAAGAATATCCACGACAGTGTTTTGTTCAGGGAGTGTTAATAAAATGGCGGTGTTTCAAATATCATTATCCAATCACTAAGCCGGACCATTCGGCTGGTTGTTTCGCTCTTATTATTCTCGTCACCCAGTAATGCAGTGCATTAATGTCTACAAAACCTGCCGCCTGTTCTATATTCTCGGTTTATAGACGAAGAATCATTATTTTCTATGACCTCCGGAGGTCGGAACACATACTTTTCTTTTATTCATAGTCATTAGGAAAGTATCCTGTCGTTTACGTCCAAGAATGGCCATCTGATGTAGGAGAATGCTCTCTTATTATATTGAACTTCCTTGCCTTGCTGTTTTCGTCAAGAGGATTTCAAATGTGCTGCTTTATAATCATATATAAGCTATTTTCTGAAACATTTGTGAATAAAGCTGTTAACGTCGTAAAAACACGTATAAAACAATTTTACATCACAGTTTTTGCCCAATTATAAACATGAGACTAATTTACAATTTCTGGAACTTTGCATGTATAACTTTACTTTTTTGAACTGTAGTGACTCGTTTGAAAATGTTGGCTACGTAGTCAAGAAACTAGTTTTCTGTGCAAATATGTGGAACTTTATGGCTCTATGAAAAAGTTATATTCGCTCAGCTTCAATGGAAATTCATGTCTTTGGCAACGTACGAGGTGCGATCGGAAAGTTTCAAGACTGCGCCTATAAAAACCCGTAAACTTATCTCAGATATTAAATTCATCCATCACCCTCGAAGTAGTTCCCCTGGGAGTGAACACAACGATCCCAGCGCCGCTGCCAAGCCTGGAAGCATCCCTGGAAATCTTTCTTTGTCAGCCTGTCAAGCACCATCTGCGATTCTGCCTGAATCTCTTCTATCGTCTCAAATCTCCTTCCCTTTAGCTGAATTTTCAACTTTGGGAAGAGGAAGAAGTCACACGGAGCTTAGAAAGGAAGCTGGGGTCGGTTCTTGCAAGATCTTTAAACTCCTGACAAACGAGAAGTCGATTCTGCTTCTAGTCCTCTGACAGGATGCGTCGCATGTGGAGTTCTTCCTTTAGAATCAGCTGACAGGTCCCATAGCCTATCCCAAAAATGTCGCACAAGTCGTTGATGGTACGACATCGATCTTCGTGAATGGCCTGCCGAATCTTCGTAACATTTTCGGGCGTTGTGCTCGAAGATGGTCGTCCAGAACGCTCGTCATCATCGACAGAGGTTCGGCCATTTTTAAAACGTGAATGCCACACAAAAGTTTGTGCACGACCCATTGCGGACTCCCCAAATGCTTGCTTTAGCATTTCACAGGTTTCCGTAGCCGTTTTGGCGAGTCTTTGGCAAAATTTGATGCACACGCCATTCCGAAAGCGCAGGAGGGTCGGTGTAATGCACTACCAAAACGCCCGTAACTACATCAAGAATGTTTTCACGAACTACGCTCAGTTCAGTCGTAATCAACTATCAACCAGCTAGGAATATTTTCAATTTCAGTTACGATTAAACCCTGTGGGGATGTGCGAGTGTTTGAAGCAGGTACCTAGGAGATTCCCTTGTTCCAGGCTGGATTCAGTCAGTGCGCTAGTGAGGCCTGCCAGTTCTTACTGTCTCTGCCTGGGCTTGACGCTCGAGTTGGACGCCGGCTTGTGGCTCACCTCGGTCAGTGTGTCTCGGCGGGCCCTCTCGGTGTTACGACTGACCCGCAGTCACCCAAACTCCGTTTCTCAACTCATTCTCCGTCCACTGCACCGAACCAGACGCGGAGTCCTCCAGGGCCACTCAGCGTCCAAGTGCCAACTTCTTCCCGCTTGTGTTTCTCTCCGCCTGTGTCACCATCATCAGCATCGCCAGAACTAAGTCCTATGGCATCGTTTCGATCACCGCAGCCCATCCTTTCCTCGACTCCCAGCGTTCAAGACCTGGCGAGGCCCATTACGGGGCTCCTGATGACTGTTCCAGGTAAGGGTGTAGATTCGGCGAGGAAGTCAACAGAAGATCTTCGGCAAATCCAACAACAACAACAACAACAACAACAGCACCACCAGCAGCCTATGTGGAGACCGTGGTAATCGCAAATAGAGTCGAGATAGCCGGTCTGCTGATATTTGCACCAGTTATGTTGAGAGTTCGCGGGAATATTCGAATTATAGACAGAAACAGTAGCAGCAATTCAAATGGAGCCCGTACTGATTGTCAGTAGAGTAAAATGTATTTAGGGAAGTTCGTATGAATCCTGAAAAATAACTTTTTTTTGTTCCACAGTTTAATCTGGTAGAAATTTACCGACGTAGAAGACCTTGCTGCCTCCACCATCAAGGCGATGCGTGATTATGGAGGCAGCAGAGACGTCTGAAACGTCGGTGAACTTCTACCGGACTACGTGGCCTTATAACCCATAAGAGAGCCGTCTTCTTAGTCGCCACTGAGAATCTCAAATCCTACATCTGAATCCTGGGGACTCTGCCATTAAATGTTTTCTTACAAGCAAAAATTCGGAAAACTTACTGCCGAGTTAAACACGTTATCAATTTTAAGCTCTTCATGAAATGGCTTAAGGTTACGTCTTGAGTTGGGAAACATCATTTTATATCGGTATATATTTTTTCTAATAAATGTAAAATAGGCAGGACGAATGTGCTCTATAATTATTATGTACAGTTGTTTGTGTGTGTGTGTGGGGGGGGGGCGAGTATGCAGCGAGCCAAACGAGTTCCCCATCTCAGAACATCTCAGCGAGACTTAATAAAACCTAGCAAACTGCATCGTTAATCGTTTACGAATGTTCGTAGCAGCCAATTTA
The DNA here is from genome assembly GCF_000696155.1 of Zootermopsis nevadensis. The sequence goes on from NW_019059621.1 coordinate 715,929, forward strand.
ATGGAAATTTTCTCGAAAGCCATGGTAATGTCTGTGACACTCTGTCCGCTGTAAGGATGTCGGGTTACCCACTCCCCATATAGCCTATATAAAATATAAACAGTGGTTAAAAATACTTGAAGCGACTTACTGAACTCTCCGTGTTCTCGTGGACAACATGGAAACTATTTTTCTGCACAATTCACGTGGAGACCAAAACACTTATCTACCGTGGGATTTATCTCTCAAGGTTCCTGTTTCAACCATCCCTTCACTGTTCCGAATTTATCAGTTATGGTCTCCCACATTCACGCGTTTCTAGCGAAGATAAACGCTGGATGCTATGCGGAACGTAGCGAAACGTCGACTGAAACACGACGACATTACGACAGACATCTTAATCCCACGGTATGATATGTGCTCAGTCAGGAAAACACTCTAGAATATGACAATGGCTGTGTATAAAGCGTGTTGTAAGATTCGGTGAATTACTTGCTTTGTAAACTTCCTCTTAACTACCCCTTGTAGATTTACGTCATATATTTGATATTGATCCTGTTGTATTAAGAGATGGTTATATTAATTTGTAGTTTATTAGTGGTAGATATTGCTTTAATACGCGGCTCAGTGATCTCATTGTGTACAAAGTTTTAAGAAGTCTCCCTTTTAAACTATCCCATTGAATTGGTTATAGTAATGAGCATTTTTAGAGTTAGAGTTAGTATTTGATGTCAGAAACAAATACGAAAGTGAGTTTTCGTAATTGGTGCTCCCGGTATTTTTCATATTGTCACCTATTTTCTGTCTTTTGACGTTTCCAAATCAACTGCTAAAGCAAAAGGAACTCTCAGGCACTCCGAAATACTTAAGAGATTGAGTTACTTTGCATCACCGTTTAAAAAACACGTAAAGTTAAAAAGTCAGAGAGAGAGAGAGAGAGCTATGGCAAGGAAAAGTAGTTAAGTAAGGTTCTAACATTCTCCAGATTTAATATTTACTAACATTAATTATTAATGAAGGTCAAAATGGGTACTCATACTGCATGATAGTTCCTCTCGTACGGCCCAGACGTGTCTGCATCAACACAAACTTAAGTAACCGTCTCGTACTTTATATAAAAACATTCTACTTTAACAATTTAAAGTTTTCAAATTATAAAATTTTGTTAATTTAATAATTATCATAATTTCAAATTATCATAAAAATGCTGTATATAAAATTACTCAACTTTTGATCTTCAGTTCATATAGTCTCAAGTGTCTGATAAACTTCGTAGAACAAATACAAAATGTCAAAATGCTCTTAACAGTGCGTGAAGTGTTATTATGCAATAATCAGAAATCTACTACCGATGTCTTTCAAATGTGTAGTACATATAAAATAGATGGGTAGTTTGCTAAACCAAATATTGTACAAATGGTTTATGTTTTGGATCGATGAATTTTAGTTCATATTGTGTTTGATGAACGATAATTTTCTCTGTAATTGTTAATGTGTTACTATCTTATGCTGATTTTTCAAACACAAGTTATTTCAATTATAGGTGCAGTCATGTTAGAAACCTTTAAACATGTCGATTGATATGAAGGTAATGAATGGTTTATCTCTTAACATTCAATATGATGATATCATTGTCGTATGACGTATTTGCGGAATGTAAAGCCGGCTGCGACCACGTAGGCCTACTTGCGATATACCAACACTTCGCCTGGCGTATTTTGCCTACAAACACTGCGCCCTCTTTGTCTTGATTTATTTCGTATTCAAGAAGTGTCCCACCATCTCTCAAGATTTAAATATCATAGCTTCTCAACTACAGAAAATCCTCTTTACCATGGAAATATTTAACTCGTGTTTTCGTATAATAAAATAATACCTTGAAACGAGACACTTTGCCATGGAATATCTAATTGTAAAATCGGTCGGAATTAATTTAATACAAACATTAGGCAGATGTAAAAGGAATATGAACACTACTTCTCATGTGGGGCTAATGACAAAATGAAGTACAAGTGGTTGGCTCTCCGGTTCCGTACAATACGTATAACTTATGAACCTGATGAGCAACTATTAGCTTCTCAAGAAGGGAAGGTTAACATGACTGCACAGAAAATACAGTAATGGTTTATCCTATCTACTTTGTTGCTTTATAAGTTGGGGTGAAGTGTCCAGACACCTAGAAAAAAAGCGCTCTGTGATTCTCAAATATCCATATTACGGTTCCTTTTTGCAAACTATAAAAGTTTTTGTAAGATACCATAATTTGTACATGCCTAATACGTTAATGAAATAAAATATATTCATATTTAGACTGGACTGTATTTTTTCGCTACAAGATCTGGTTTCTCGTCTGGAAACAAAAGAGACTGCAATTTTCCCCTCCTTGAACCCTAAGGCAATGTTTCTGAATCCTGCCGGCATTACAGCACGCTAGAATAGTCTCAGGGCACGTGGAATCTTGTGTTATAATTTGTGCGTGGAGGCCTGTATTATTCTCTATACTTCTATATGATTTTTAATTGCGTAACGTCATGATAACGGAGTTTTTCAACCACTCCAAGGTTTTCTCTCACATTTTTATTAAACAGAATATAGGCGAATGACATTGTAGAAAGGTATAAATTTTCTCGCTTCTTACCTCGATGTTGAAGTAAGAAAAGTTTGGAAATGAAGCCTAAAACAAACAGTAATTCAGCACAAAAATGAATTTGTAATAATAGACTGTACCTAGTTTTCCTCCGGGGGCTTCTTCCCAGGTTTCTCCGTGGCATCCCAACAATTACTCCATTCACACACAGAAGAAGGCAATGGCAAACCACTTCTGGATCATCTGTCAAGAACGTATATGAACAGGTCCCAGTCCGAGAAAAGGATGGAAGGATCCTGTTCATATGGACCTGTCGTCAGACAGAACACTAAATAAATAAATAGACTGTACCTGCAGGTTTAAGACAAACATCACGACTGGTGTTAAAAGTAACATGGGACGCATTTGACAAATCTTTGTACACCTTCCATGTATCAGCCTCATTTTACACGACTGTGCCTGTACTTAAAACTCTTAATTGATAGTTGGACAACACGTTGTGTAGAATATTCCATCAAACGCGAAGAACTACTTGCCTCTATCTGAAATAATGAGGGCTTGTTTTATAAAACTTCATCACGCCACAGCGGAAAATCTGGCCAATACAGGCGATGTTAATTAATGTTAAATAAAAATATGTAACTGGTTCACGTATGTTTGATCTGAAAGTCAACCGATTCATTTTTCAAATGAGACGACAAGCTGTAATGAGAACCTTCATCACGGGTGCAAGATTTATTGCGACCAATCCAATTATATGACCTAGACCAGCATTGTCCATTTCTGCCCACTGAACTCTTTGAGTTGTACGTTTCTACGTATTGCATCTTCATGGATGTGAAACCTGGTCTCTCTCACGGAAGGCAGGCCAGAGCGAAACTGGAGGGTAGTCAACAACACGAGTGGATGGGAATATTTGGGCACACGAATGATGGAAGTAACAACATTAGGTCATGGCTAGAGCTGAGCAAGATCGCTTTCGTGCAGAAAACATCAGCTGTTTTATACGAACCTAGAAATGATATCTCAGTTTCAGCAGACATAATCAGTCAACAGAAAAAACTTTCAGGGACCCTACGCGTAGATGAGATTAATATTAAGATGTACATTTTAAATAAATTATCAGGATATGAACTGGACTGAGCTGGCTAATAATAGAGACAGAAATGAAAGAAATTTAAAAATTTGTATACATGAATTGGGATCAGAACAAAATCAACATAAATATTAAATCTCTCACCACTGTTCCAAAATGTGAACACGAAGGCAATTACGACCACGCTCCATTACGGTTTTGATCTAAAGCAATTTATTATAATAAAATAAAAAAGTGGTGACGATGTGGTAGTTCGTCTTAATTCGTTTTAAACTTAATAATAATTTATTTATAATTAGCCTATTTTTATTTTTTTTATTGCCGATTGTTGTTCATGCAATAATTATTCTCCCATTAGAATAACAAAATATCTCTCAGAACCACCAATAATTACACTTTTTGAAGGCAAATGTCCACTTGCACGTGCGCCCTAACAAAGCCGACAGAAGGTAACAACAAATGCGCCACTAGATTCAATGTTTTATTGAAATAACGCGTGATATTTGATAAATGAAATTAATTATAATAACAAAAAGTTCAAACAAGTTAAACAGAACGCGTGATACTTGAAAAACAAATTATTTATTAATTATAATAAAAAAAACGCAACCAAGTTTTATCACGAGAAGTACGTACCATTCTCACTTACATGCTACTCGTACATTTGTCATTGTACACACTACAGGCCTGGAATAAGAATGGATCACCCACAAATATTCTTATGACGTCACGCTTACACAGGGATTGGTTTCCAATTATATCAGCTGGCTGAGACAAGGGCCTCAGCTGGAAAAGAGAATTGCCAATATATGTTTTAAAGCAATCTCTCATGTAATCCTATAACCGAAGACAGAGACTAATTATAAATTTAAAAAGTAAATTAAACCCATACACAGGCCTCGTACATACAGTCTCTTTTTTGCATAAAAGAGTTGTTTCTCGGGTAACTTGAATTTATGGCGAAAATAATTAGGAAAGCCCGGCAACACCTTCGCATGTAACTCACAAAATAAAAAGAGAATAATTTCAGTTGAAGGTCGGGTCTGCTATTCTTCCTTCACACAAGTCCCCCGCACCCCCACCATCTGCGGGGCAGGCATCGGGAAGGCAACGCTCACAAGGCACCTCTTGTTACTGCAGAACGGCCGTTAATATCACTTCCGGATCCTGCAACACCGGGCAACGTGGACCGGAAGCCACCCACTCGCACCTCTTCCTGGCGCCGTTTATCGCGAGCTGCTGCTAATGAGATGATGATTCTCGTATCGCCAGCTCTTCCGGCACGCGAGAGTGTTCCCACGGCAACGCAATCACTGGGTTGTGCCCAGCAGAGCGATATGATAACTGGGTCCTCGTCAGCACTCCCTGCGGTACTACGCGAGTCAGGACTGCGATCGTAGCAAAACTGGTACACAGGCAGATGAGAAATGCGCACAAAATTCTAGAAATATTTCAAGTTCTTACAGCGCGGCGGTGAACATCAATCAACACCCCAATTATGGAGGCAGTAAGAACCTTTGAAACGTCGGTAAGCCTCTATCGAAATCAACTACACAGCATCTTAGAAGACATTCATCTTCTGCAGTCTGAAAACTTCGAGGGAGGAGAGACAGAAAAAGATGAAAAAAATAGGCTACAATATTAAAATGGATCTTTGGTAAACGGTGTGAAGGGAGGAAGTGGAATTGAGATGGCTGATGATGCTGAGCAACAATACTAAAGACCTCCCGGGTTCCACGAAAGAAAATTAGTTGACCAGATGGGAAGCTGCGGCCTTGTAATTTTTTAAGAAGGACAAATCATAGCAACTTCCACAAACAGTTTTTTGGTCTGGATTTCTTGAAACTAATCTGACACGCGTTTCGGAAAAGCTGAGTAACACTGACTTCCAGGAATTTCAGTACAAATTTAATTCTGCAGTGGAAAACGTTGTTAAATTTCATGACTTAAGATTCCTTTTAGAGTGATCACTCTTAATTTTGGGGAGAAAATATACCGGTTAATCTCTTTTCATGACTATATTTGCTTTATTTATGTTAGATTTTTTGTGAGACAAGTAAATTATTTATAACTAATGATCACACATGCTCCAATTATCCCTAACACAAATGACGTGGTTTTTATTGCATAATTTGACGTGGTGCACTAATAGAAGCTTTTTCTCATCTAGATAAGACTACACGTCCTAAGCCACCGCGATGCTGCCTGGGGCTACGTCACAGCATAACTAATGGGAGAAAACAGGAGAATTTTAATGCGGACTGACGAACACAAACGCGAAACATTCCCAGAGACGTGAATTCTTTTACAAATGCACCGAGAACTAAAACTTCCAAATTGGTGTCTGAACGTTAATTATAAACTCGATTTCCTATCTAATTAGAATATTTTATTTGATAACAATGATTAACAGTTCTGCGAATTTCTTTGCAGATTCTCTGTTTTCTCATGGCGGTGGATACGAAGGACAGTTTTTGTGAACACCAGCCGGTAAGGACACTCAAATCCCTCCAATTCTTAGAAGTAAATTCACGTAGAAGCAACTAAGTTTGCTTGCAGACAATACGAAACAGTGTAATCGTTGCAATTTCCGTCTTCTGGGTTGTTGCGCTGTGTAGTCTGGTCGATGTTAACCAACGCCCTGATGATGGAGGCAGTATGACCTCCGAAACGTTGGTTAACTTCGACCAGACTACACAGCGCAACAACCCAGAAGACAGAAATCTTCATACTCTGATGACGGAGGCAGTAGGACCTCTGAAACTTTGGTAAACATCGACCAGACTACACAGCGCAACAACCCAGAAGACATAAATCTTCATACTCATCGCTGTGAGAACCTCAAGTCTTACACAGTGTAATCGTTCTTGAATGTTTTCTGTTCAGTCCAGGACTAATTTATATTAAATGCCTTGTTCTTCAAGGAATGTCAGTCCGAAGAGCTGGAGACCTAACCGACCAAGAGATAGATAACATCGTATCCAAAATATCCATGGCAACAGCAGATGGTCACGTGAACTAGGCTGCTCTGACATTTTACGCGTTCTTTGAACGAAGAACGCAATATGTCTTCATGATGGAACATCGTGTCTAAAATCCTCAAATAAATCAGATGAAATTTGATGGGGTTGACACTAGGCCTAATAGTTCCGCAATGAATTTCATTTCCGCCCTCGTCAGTCTATTACAACCTCTAATTCACACGCTTTGTGACACATAAATCCTACTAATTTCATTCTTAAAAAAAACAACTTTGAGAAACTTACAGTTGCTCAGCTAGTCAAAGAAATTCAAAGTATTTTATGAAAGCCAAAGGTTCATCGCTGTGTTTACAAGAGCCCGCGAACGGGGTACATCCTGGGTCTTCAGAACCTACAAGAAAGTAGGTATGAAGTAACAACACTATTTTAATTATACATTGACTGAAAGAAGGTTGGGTTATTTAAGGACGCTGTTTCAACTGCTGTTGTAAAAGAGAGTCGAATGAGAATGGAATGTGATCTTGAATGCTGAATAGATAACAATTTAGCAGGAGGCAATCATAATGAACACTAAGATAACACATCAGAGTTTGTCTGCAAAGACTCAGCTGTTGTTGGATTCGTGTAGCTCGAGCTCTGGTATTAAGCTCTATCCCGGTCCACGGCTAATCCTGCAACACTTTTCGAAACAACAAAATGGAAATATTTCTTTTTATTTACCGGGTACTTATAATCTCTACGTCAGAAGTCAGGACGGAATTCGGCGACGAAAGAGTTGTAAAAAAACCCCGACAGAAACCGAACCGAGTTTTAACAGTATTAAACGTGGCTGCATTCTGCGCTGTCGGCAAATGCACCTGTTGTCATTACCTGTCATTAAATCACCGTGTCCAAACTCGGCAGACTGTCGCGCCTGGGTCGCAACAACCCGCAGGACCTGTACAGTCGCTGCCTCATACATAACTGCACAGACACCAAAGATTCATTACTGCGTGTACCAGAGCTCGTCACTGGTCCCATCATGTGTCAGATTAATCCAGGCCTCCGTATTTTTAATATATTTTCGTTGCATAGGTCATTCCAAAAAAAAAAAAATATTCGTCCAACTCTGTAAGCTGAGTTTTTAGTTCCAATACAACCCCTTGACTGCAGTCCGTGACTATTTGGTCAACATATCCCTTTATTGCCTTCAGTTATTCCAACTTTTTTTCCTACTTCTTACTTCCTATATTTCTTGTTATATTTATTTTCAGATACACGGTGGTCTAGCGGTTAGAACGCTGGCCTTGTAATCCTGGGGTCTCGGGTTCGATTCCCCGCGGTGCCCGAATTTATAACTTGTGTTGGGCAAGGCCGTGGTCTAGGCAACACGGAGGTTTCCTCCGTGGCATCCCAACAATTACTCCATTCACACACAGAAGAAGGCAATGGCAAACCACTTCTGGATCATCTGCCAAGAACGTATATGAACAGGTCCCAGTCCGAGAAAAGGATGGAAGGATCCTGTTCATATGGACCTGTCGTCAGACAGAACACTAAATAATAATAATAACAAAACCACACACACGTTCGTATTTGTGATGGTCAGCGACTACACTACGCTCACACAACAGAATTTTCTTGTTAAAAAATACGGCACAGGTTTTCAAAAGAGAGGACGATAATTCTCTACCCAAAAACAGTTTCAGGACTTGCCGAAATCTAAAACCGTTCGTGTTACAGGGGACGGGCAGATATTTTCCTGGAACAAAAAAAATGCGACTTAATTTATTACGCAGTAGGTCCAACACTGCTTCCACGATCAACGCAACTTGTTAAAATATTGATTCTGCTTTGCTGCCAAAGACCACCGTATCCAATTAAAGTGCCTTCACAGCTCCAGAGTCCCATTATTTATTATTTGAATGCTATTAGAATAGACAGCAAGCTGAATAATAAAGAAGTCCATACGAACAACACCACATTTCCGAATATAATTGTAATTTTTGGTGTTCTCAAATTCCGTTGGCGCCGAATTTGAAAGAAATATTAAATTCAAAGAATTCTTACCACCAATGATATTCAAGTCTTTCATCTTATCGTGTCCTAACCAAAAACCATAATTTCCCCGTTATTTTATACGTGTTTCTTTAGTTTGTCTCTCACTCTACGGGGAGAACAAAGCCTGAGAATGTTCTAAGAGCAGTTTTTTGAGGGGGAATATTTGGATGTAAGGGGGGAGACATATACAGGAGGTTGGAGAAAACCGCATAATGAAGAGCTTTTTAATTTGAACCCTTCACCAAATATTATTACGATGATCAACTGAAGGAAGGTGGGGTGTGTGGGGCATGTAGAACGCAATGGGGGTGATTATAAACATTTTCATAATTTTATTCAGAATATATCAAGAAATGGAACACAACTCCCCGCTACCTGACGCACTGAAAGCTGGGTAGACATCAGAGCAAGTTTAGTGTCCGATGTATCTCTGCTTCGTACCTTCATGACGCTGAAGAGCCATGTACGTTTGTCGGCTCACGGGGTCGTTGATTCCCGGGAAGAACAATTATGGGCTTGAAGATGGCATAATTCAATTGAGAACATCTGCTGCTGACAAATGAGCAGCAAAACACGAGGGTCAGTGCCCCGCAAGTACGTGGCCGCCCAATCGCCCGTCTTTGCGTAAAAACAAAACAATAGCATACCTTAAACATGGCGACGTCCATTTCAATTGTTATGCTCTCAAATTAATTTCAATTGTTTTGCTTGTGGTTGGAATAGCAATGCTCAGAGCAATTCCTCGAAACACTCCCGGTTTGCTGATTTGTCATTCGTGTTTCATTAAATCGTGTTTTATGTTGTTTTTAGCTGCTTCTAAATCATGACTTCAAAAACTTGAAATGCTGAAGACGGCTTTCACAGTCAGACACTAAACTTGCTAGATGATATAAGATCTTTCAGACAATTGAAGACTGGCAAATTATACGTTTGGACGTGCTTAAGAACATCACGTTACCCAAACACTTTCCAGCTTCAGATAAGTTTTTGTTTCAAACTTTCAGATAATTTAATATTACACTACATTTCTCGTGTTTTCACTATCCAACAAAAGTCCATAGCCCTATTTACTCTGCAGTACAGCCTACAACATATTTTGTGATCCAATGATTCACTACAGATTTAAATTAATGATGTCCGTGATGGTCTTGTGGATTGTGAAGCCGTACGGTGGTTACCAACGTTCCGGAGAAACATGCAGCTGTCATCTTCGTGGTAAAATGAAGACTGAGGCATCACCTTCCTTCGAAACAATGGCAGCCTCGTATCATAACACGTGGCTTCACAATACCACCCACGGATCCATTTATCTCCTTTCGTTTTTATTTGCCTTGCGATTATTCATAGATAAAACACGTGCGGTTGAAGTAGCGTCGATAAACAACGCCATAATAGAATTTGAGGTTCTCATGGCGGTGAGCACGAAGATGGTTACAACTCAGAAGACAGAAATCTTCTGAACGCCGGGACAAACAAATAATTTTTACTAACTTGCCCGCAAACACGGGATTACTTTCATAATTGTTATCCTTCTGTGAACGCTATTTCCTTGAAAACTAGGCCATCGTACATAAGACGTTTTTATCTTTCCTTTGAACACCTGTTGGACGATGAATTATTTGTTTTTGTCTAACCATACTGAATACACGGCAGATCTGCCACAACATACAGGCGACTGCTTCTAAGAATGCTGCTCGTTTCATGTCCGAAATGTTTATCGTCCTCACATGTCTTAAAGTAACTTTAATTGTAGAGTAGCCATTTTCTGCCCCTATCCTTCACATGCGATGCGGTTATGGGTGAAGGTCGTGTCGTAACCTCGCGCACTGCTCAGAAACACTTCTGATTAAAACGCGATCCGTCTGTGCTTTAAAAGTCTAGCTTTATGACTAACTTCGCTTTGAACGGAATTATGAATTCGGCTGTTTCTCGTACCTCACACACTGCCGATGCACGAAAACGTAACGAAAAATGAAAATAGTCAGGGAACAAAATCTCCGAAAGCAAATTAAAACGAAGTCTCCCCTGATCGGCATGTCGTTCGTACAATCGGCATCACGTGTTCCAAGCAGAGGAAGTAAGTACGATGGGATTAATTAAATGCTGAACACTCGTCTTTGTAGCCAATTTGGCACGGAGGAAATCACTACTACCACGTGACGCATGAAGTGACAGATTCTTACTTCATCAGCGAGGGAGTGATCTCCAGGAACGCAGCAGCACACAGCATCCACTTCACCTGCACGTCCAACCTCATCTTCTGTAATACGAATTTCAATGTCATGTTTCCCACATCCACGTGGTTATTTTCCAACACGCTTTCTTAGTTTCGCTACGTCAACATCTCAGAGCCTCGCCTTTTACAGGAAAAAAAAAGCTTATTGGAGCCGAAACTGAATTTGCACGAAAATCTTTAACGTAGACATTGAATATCAAATTTAAAAACAAACCCAGTTGTTTATTTTCATATTTATAGCACGATAACGACCAGACTACATCCTCTGTGCAAATTAAATTCCTACATTTTGCTCAGAAAACGTTGTCAGTGGAACCGCGGTTCCGGAGAATTTGACGTAAATACGTCTATACGGAAAGGAAGTTTATATATTGGCTTTATTCTAAATATTTCCTTTATACATGCTTTACAATTGGGTGAATTTTGATTAAGACTTTGCTTAATCAACTTCAATTAGTTACGCTTAAGATGGGTCTGTGGTAGCTGAATGTAATGTAAAGTAATGAAATGTAATGTAATGTTTTATAGGTAACAACAATGCCGAGTAAACAGGTGACGTTTCCTAGGTAACATAACAATGAAGTTACACTTTTTCGTAACACATTTTTGCCGAATGACCCTTCCTCATAGACGTATTTACGTCAAAAAATGCTATAGTAAAAATCTATGTTAACAGATGGCGGGGCAGTTAAAAGCGTTGCCGACTTATTTAAAACGTCTCAGAGCAAAAACGTTTGGATCTGTCACACTTTTCTCTAATTCCCATTTTCTTCCAGCTCACTAAATCATTTCGCCATTCCACGCCACATAACGTGCAATTTAAACAAACAAGGACGAATTATTCTTCTCGGTCATTTCAGCAGCACCAAACAAAAATAAAGACACGCAAAAACAGTCAAAGAATCAGAAGGAGGAATTTGGAACTGCGCAGTGCACAGAGTAATATTTTATGACACAAACAAACATCAGTATAAATATTTTTGTATCTTCTTAACGATCTGCTGTGTGTTTAATACTGAAACGATGTCCGTCCTTTTATCTGATTAAGAGACACCTGCCTCGTGACGAACACGAACGACCATGAAAATAAACAAACAATATGGGCGGTATCGCACTAGGATGCCAACGGGAGGCCATGGCGCAGCTGCCAGCATCTCGGCCAAACTTAATGCATTAATTTAGTAGTCATACGTATATCGCACGTGGCATCCGTCTGGCAGCGCTTCCAACTTGGCATCGCTGCCAACCAAGATGCCAAGTTCAAATGCTACTGGCATCGCTGCCAAGGCCAAATCAACATCACATGACAGTCTGGCCAGTCCATTGACGTCCGTGCGTGAATGTGCTTGTGTGTATTTCTGTTTCTTCCAAACGTGGATAATTTCGACACCGAAAGATTGATAATTGAAATTCAGTCCCGAC
>NW_019059621.1:741651-753353 GCF_000696155.1 Zootermopsis nevadensis
AGAGAGTGACGGGAATTTACCTTTAAAGAAATCCCTAACCGCATCCTTGTTACTTTAAGTTGCCTAAATAACGCACAGAACTTGAAATTCGGAAAGAAACTGAACGCGTAATTGACTCGTAACTATAAAAAAAAAAATGCCCATAATTTTAAAAACAAATATTACGCTTAGATAATCTTCGTCTCACTCTACGGAAAGAATAACATGCAGACTGAGAAATACAAAACGAAGATGTTCGCAGTTTTTAAAGATTAGTATTTTTCTTTTTGGGTGGTTGAACAAAGAACTCAACACGCAACAAATATGAATATATTACAATATTTAGGTCGGAAAGTATCAAGGAAAAAGACTCTCTGGTAGACCTAAGTGAAGATGAAAATATATTAAAATAAACTTTTGGAAATGTTGTACTGTCTGAACGATTTAAGTGGTTAATGGTTGAATCATGAATGGAACATTACTTTTAATACTGTTCTTTGTCTGAGGTATATCTGACATACCCGACGTTTCGGGAGTTGACTCTACTCCCATCTTCAGCTTACTGTCATGATACTGACATTGCTATGCTTTCTTTGTACGAACTGCATGACAGGAAGGCATATAGGACTAGAGATTATTGTCACTGGCAGCAGTCGTGATCTGGAAAGTTCGGAGTTCGATCCTGACAGTTGTCACTAATAACAGTTCAATTCAGTTGTGTAGAGTGTACTGTTGGAAGATGACATATATTACCTTTTAAACGTCACAGCTGGTTCAGTGTGTTGCATAACAGGTGAAGTTTTTGGGCGTGACGTATTGACATTGAGTTAGCTGTGTATACATTTTGAATTCAACTATTTTGCTATAAGGCTTATGAATACAGACAAGGAGAAAATGGCCGGTCGTTATGTTGGGTGTGTAACAAATTCGCATCCTTCCGGGGTGCCACCCACAACGAAAACAAGTGAATCGGACGGCAACAGATCTAGAAAAGCCTGGTTACCCTTTCTCTCATCTCCTCATCCACTAATGAAGGAGGACGTAGGCCCTTCTTTCAGAAGACAGCCATCTTCTTACTCGTCGCCATGAGGACCAGAAATGTAATTTTTCATACAACGTCGATTTTTTCAAAGCAATTTTCACATCGATATTTTAGGCGCGAAAACAATATCAAAACACATGGAAGTCATCTCATAGACACAGCTGATGTTAATTGTTAAAATCTGAGATGACAGAATGAAACAAGATTTTAACATGCAATTTTGGCTGTACAATTAGAGGGAAGGATTATTATGCCATAAAAGCAAGGAATCTGTTCTTGGCCTTGTAAATAATTATCAAGTGCGGGAAACCATGTTACCATGGAGATACTAAGCTGGAGTACAGTTAGAAAACACAGAGAGATAAGTGGATTGACCGACGCAATGTGGAAGGTAGATAAATGCACATGGGTAGATATGCAACGTAGATTGGTGGACAAGCTATAGAGATGGATGAGATATATAGACGAATAGGTACATATATAGAAAGCGACAGGCAGATAGATGCATTCATAGACGTAGACGTGGACGGATGGACACAGAGAGAGAAAGACAGAGATATACAATTGACCGGATCCCTTTGTGCCCCGTGTTTGTGAAGTTCCTGTGCTGAATGTCTATTATTAGTCTCACTCCAGTGTCAGAAATCCCAAATGACGCAACAAGGACTGTTTACAACAAAAAGGCACACCCAACTGGTCCCTGGCTCTGACTATATCAACTGCAAGTTATTTAGTGTTTTGGGCCTGATTAAGTTTCATATTTACTGAGTTGAGTTCTCAGTACAAGCACAGCTCCACCATAACTATCTTTAGTGGGTCAATTGTTACTATTTTTATTTAGTGTTCTGTCTGACGACAGGTCCATATGAACAGGATCCTTCCATCCTTTTCTCGGACTGGACCTGTTCATATACGTTCTTGGCAGATGATCCAGAAGTGGTTTGCCATTGCCTTCTTCTGTGTGTGAATGGAGTAATTGTTGGGATGCCACGGAGGAAAACTCCGTGTTGCCTAGACCACGGCCTTGCCCAACACAAGTTATAAATTCGGGCACCGCCGGGAATCGAACCCGAGACCCCAGGATTTCAAGGCCAGCGTTCTAACCGCTATACCACCCAATATTTATTCTTACGTCTATAAATCTACACCACCTTCCCCATATAGAATGCAGACGGGGAAATGCATACAAAAATTTGACCAGGAACCTAAACGAAAGAAACCATTTGGCAGGCGTAAAAGGGATAATAATATTAAACTGGACCATGAATTCAAGGGTCTAATTGGCGGTTATTGCGAACACGATAAAGAGATTTTCGAGGTTCCCAACAAGCCAGGGAATTTCTCGACCAGCTGACCGACTATCAGCTTCTGAAGGCGGACTCTGCCCCACGGAGCGATCCTGCAGCTCACACCAGTATCGCATCAGAGCAAGTAGCGAGGACAGTGGTGGGTTCAGTTTGTGCTGGATACCTGAAGAACGTACAGAGTCCAGGAGTGACAGTCCCAAACGTCAGTCCACTGTTGGCGCTCTTGAGTCTTTATGAGTAAGAAATGTGTTAGGAATTTCTGTCCATCGTTCCAGGCGTCAGTATGTGAAGTCCACCAGTTTCGACTCACGTGACCGCTCGGGCTACGAAACGCATGGATTTGGAACAGTACGACAGTGGGGGGTGAGGACTTCGAATCCTTTAAGAGCAATTCTCGACCCTTTTCCGCGTTTTTCTGTATAGTTCTGCGCAGGCGTGTTCTTTGCGATGGGCCGATCTCCCATCAAAAGAGTATAATCGAACGAACTTATAATAAATTAAACATAATCCAAAAATCTACGTAGTTAAAGTAGTAAAATAAGGCTGACTGATAGAACACAAAACTGAATATGTCATTCTGGATAATTAAACGCAGATGGGATGATAATATTAAAAGAGATATTGGAGAAATTAAATGTAGAGGTGTGGATTATATTCAAGTAGCTCAAAACATGGCCCAATGGCGGACTTTCATGTACACTGTAAGGAACAAAAATTTTGAAGAAAAAAAAACTCAAACTGGCAGTTTACGACAAGGCCAAAACCGTTTTTTAAACAGATCACCCGATATTGTTACGGAAATACGTAGCCCACGTGCATTGCTCTTTATCACAATTTTGTACTAGTTTACGGAAACAAAAGTAGTTGGAATGTAAAAACCGGTCAGTATTCAGTATTATCACTTTCCTGCTCGTCAGCCCACGAAATGAACGGCCTGGAGCGTCAGACAAAGTTTTCACTTCTTTCTTACAGGATCTTGTTACTAGGGCGACGAAATCAAGGAGAATGAGGTGAGCGAAACACTTGAGAAAAGAGGAACACAGAAAAGTGTACAAAATTTTGATCGGTAAACCTGGCCACTTGGGTGCAAATGGGAAAATAATATTAAAATTGATCTTAAAGTAGGCGTGAGGATATGAACTCGGTTCATCTCATCCAGTGGCGGATTCTTGAATTTTATAAAATGCGGCAAAATTATTTATTATTAACTTCAGAAAGATCATTCTGTTTCGTGGAGTTGGACTCTTTATCACCCGACACGTTGCATTTAACTCTCGTAAATGACCTACCGTACTGATGAGGTACTCAGGGTGTGCCTGGATTCACACTAGGGCTATTTAACGACCCTCCTTCAAGTACAGAGACCAGATGTCCTGCTCCGAATTCGGGAATCATCTGGTTCAAATCTCGGTCCGGAGGCCGGCTTTTCGCGTTTTTCCTCATGCCTTGCTGGGATAGTACCTTAAATTAGGCCATGACCGCTCCCTTGCATATTCTTTGCAATTCATTATCACACGATTCGAGGATATACATAGTCTGAAATACTGACAGCGTCGTTAAATGAACAACAAACAAACAAAAGTTCATGTACAGAGCTTATATATAAGTGAACAAAATTGAAGACCGATGAATGATTTCGAAGGAAGATTCGTGGCTCATTTCAGATCGGAATTTGCTTGGAAGAGACTGATTAATAGTAAAACCCTTAATCACCTTGGCCGGTAACCGAGATTCGTAACGGACATCTCCAGACTGCGTTACCGTTACACCATCTGACAGCTCGTCTTAATTTAACGAGCAAGATGTGAATCCCGGTCTCTCACTCTTAGTTAGAGAAGTTTACTAATTATATTTCAGCCTTGATTAATTAGCGGCATGTTGCCGGTTGCGTTATCTGGAATGCGTCATAGCATCAAAGAGAGCATTCATTGACCTCTGTAAAAGTGAAAGGAAGGCCATGGTTCAAACTGGTTCTCAGTTATTTAATGAAGCCCTGACCAACCACACAAATGGCATAATATAATTTTGGAACATATTACGAAGGAAGCTGTAGTGGCCTATTTAAATTTCCTTACCCGATATTCGCCAGAATGCCTATGGAACTTTATTAAACATCTCAAGAGTAGTCAAAGTTACGGCCGGGATTCGAAACGTAGACCTCCCGGATTCATTTCAGGAGCATTAGCGGAGAAACATCCGACGCCCTGGTCCACTCTAAGGTACTATCGTATAATTTGGCTGGAGAAACTGAGGAAAACCAGGGTCTTTAGCTGAGAATCGCACCAAGTATTTTCCGAATACGAAGCACAAATTCTGAACACTACACAGCAATGAATCTCGGCGATAACCGGTCGGTTTACTTAACCAGGTTTGCTTAGTTTCCGCTCAACTTAATTTACAACTTCAGAATTGTGAAAGGATGTCAGTGTGGCACTGCAAGGCGCTCACCTCAGCTGTTACATAAAGAATCACCCACGTGACCTTGGAAATAAAACAAAAGAATCACAAGGGGGGAGGGGGACAGAATATCACAGAGTGCATTTCTGGGAAAGACGACCTTGTTTTGAGACAATGAATGTATGCATCTTATGCGTCAAATGAACGTTCGATGTGGAGGTTCGGTCTACTTGCCTATGCCTATGACAATGCACTTTTCGTTTCTTAAAATTCTCGACCGATTTCGAATAAATGTAGTAGCATTCGAGAGGTACGCAAACGTTGCCACAACATAAAGGCATATAGAATGCGTGGACATATTTTTTTAGTCATAGTGTGCTTAGAATATTTTACTTGTATTCTGCAAGAACAGACGGGTACATTACAATATATGTCGGGATATATCTCCATAAAACATTATGACAAATAGTAATTCACTGGAAATAGTAATAAATACCACTTGTGTCAAAATGATATACAGGGTGTTCTGTTTTGCAGGAAGATGGCAAAGTCACGTTTGCCTGGCGGTGATGCCGCTGCTAGAACCGAGGATGAGCCGGTTAAGGTAGCCGGGCGCTTCCGCACTGCGGTGCCTCAGGTATGGATTGAATGATTTACACTAATTAACATTTACCAGATATGCATTTTTAAAATATTCGTGCTTTTGTTAAGTGGATCGTTGTGTTCATTCCCAGGGGAACTACTTCGAGGGTGATGGATGAATTTAATACCTGAGATAAGTGTACGGGTTTTTATACGCGCAGTCTTGAAACTTTCCGATCGCACCTCGTATATTAATCATAATTCGTACCTACAGACGCATAACTGAGTGAGCTATAAATATGCTAGAAGAGACGTCCGGATGTAAAATCCAAGGCTGAAAAAATGACTGGGGATTTCATAATTATGTTCACGAAACTCAGCGTCATTGATAAGAAACTGTACTGTAATTTATTAAAAGAACTCATGTCTTATGGGCTTTTACTTCAAATGGCGACACAGTTATTGGTCCAAAAAGGGAAGCAACAGATGGAATGAAAACATTACAAAATTTGGAGCTTCATAACGAGGAGGCCTACCCTTAATTACCATCAGGGTGATAAATTAAGAAAAATTGGATGGGCTGGGCATAAAGCACTAATGGGGAGACGAGAAGTGGATACAAAATTTTTAATCAGAAACCGTAATGGGAAGATGAGACCACTTTGAAAGTCTGGGTGTAGATGGGAGGATAATATTAAAAGTGATCGTAAAATAAATAAGATATGAGTGCGTATACTAGACTCAGGACAAGGTCCAGTCGTGAGCTGATGTAAAAGCAGTAATGAACCTTCGGCTCTCATGTAAGAGTGGAATTTCTGGGCTAGATTTACATCCTCGAGGTTCTCAAGGACCCTGCAAACCTCCTGTTGGTCTGATTAAAGACTCTAGGGTTCCTGTTGGTCTCTTACCAACCCGATTTATCAGTGCCTTTAACGATGCACGAAACAAACTGTGAATCTGTGTGCAGGTGCTGGCGACTACAGCGAAGAACATGATCCTTCTGGATCTCGGCATGACCGTCGCGTTCCCTACAATCGTCATCCCGGCGCTGAGCAACACCCTGGATCCTCTGGCACTGAACAGCGAGCAGACGTCGTGGTTCGGTAAGTGAACCGCCTTCGGAAATTTATTTTTGAGGCCTTGTACAAGGGCGCGGTTGTCAGAAGAATAAGCGAAGAGAAACGGGAAGATGGGCGAGATGGGAAATGGATGATGAAGGCTAATAGAGAGCAGAAGCAGATGGAG
Organism: Zootermopsis nevadensis; assembly: GCF_000696155.1. Next base: position 748,204 of record NW_019059621.1, read on the forward strand.
AATGAGCAAAAAGATCGGACAATGACTAGAGAGAAAAGCTCGAACATTTATTATGTCATTCCTGTATATAATTTGGTCCCTAGCCAAATGCTACAAAACGAAGAAATGGGAATGAGACAGCGACTGCTGAAGACGTTTCAATAATTATCAGTTGCTTGGAAATTTCAGGTAGCAAATAGACTGCGTGTAAGAAGACAAGGTCTCTAAAATAGTACATATTTGCTCGAAGAGAAGTGATGGCGCCACCAACCACGAAAATATTCCCCGGCCACGGCGGACATGTGAGCTTCACGTCCTGGAGTATAGATGTCGTCAGTAGCTACTTGTGAGCGCAACGTTCCGACGTGGGATTCAATTTGGTGGAAGGAGAGGGGGAGAGCGAGAGAGAAACACGATAAAACGTAGTTTTGTTAAGATTTGAAGATTTCTGTCTTCTGGGTTGTTGCGCCGTGTAGTCTGGTCGATGTTAACCAACGTTTCAGAGGTCATACTGCCTCCGTCATCAGGGCGATGACGGAGGCAGTATGACCTCTGAAACGTTGGTTAACATCGACCAGACTACACAGCGCAATAACCCAGAAGACAGAAATCTTCATACTCACCGCTGTGAGAACCTCAAGTCTTACATTGTTAAGATTTATTTGTCATGAAAGCAAGTGTTTTGGAACTCTCGGTCGTTAATGCACTGTTTCCATGAGGATGTTGCTAAAAGAAATCAACTCAACCCACCCCAAAGGATTCCATAGCCACGAATAATATATATCGCTGAAGAGTTTTCAATTAGGGAATTCACTGGAGAAGCATCTTCATACCAGAAACACTAACGTTACCTTGTGACTAGGAATGGAAAATATTTTAATTCCTCCGTCAAGTCTTTGATTTCCTGTAATTTTAAGGCAGGTTAGGCGAAGATAAAATATTCTGAATTAAAACATTTTCCGAGTTTAATCGCCAAGAACACGCCTCAGACTTCTGAATGCCCTCCGGTGTTGCAGGAAGCATCATGTTCATCTGCCAGCCGGTGGGGAGTGTCCTGTCCGGTATTGTGTTGGAACAGCTAGGCCGGAAGAAGTCCATGATCCTGGTCAACTTCCCCCACGTCATCGGTTGGTTCATCTACTACTTTGCCAGCTCAGTGCCGATGCTGTACCTGTCCGCCGTCATCATGGGACTGGGCGTCGGATTCATGGAGGCGCCCATCATCACGTACGTCGGGGAGATCAGTCAGCCGCAGCTGCGAGGAATCCTCACTTCATACTCAGGCAAGTAGCAGCTACACGAAAGTGCCTTAGCCTCGTAATAATCTGTGTGTTCGAATGGATCGTCTGCTCAATTTTACAAAATAAAAACTTTTCTTCTCGCCACAGTACGCAGAGAACATGCTGCTGCTCGCTTGTCTTGTAAATAAAAAGGCACAATTTAACGTACCATTAAAAGATACGTAATTAAACACTCATTTTAATCTGTCAATGAATTTATATCGTTCACAAATAATTGATAATTTATTTCTGTATGTAATGGGTAGATTTATTTGTAACTTACCATTAATTTAGGTGAGCCCTTTGTCTGTATTACGCGAAATTAATATAATAGTATGAATTGTACTTTATAATATGTATTGTATTATTATTATTATTATTATGGCTTTTTCGATATTCTATTGTCATCTGTCTCTCTTATGGATTAGTGGAATGTAATAAAGATGTATGTATTTAGTACGGAAATAAAATACAGAATTGTGAAAAATACAAGACACATAGACCATCCCAAGCTGCAAGGCTGTATCAACGTGGAGGCAATATTGTTCGTCCGAAACGTCGGTACGTAGCTAGAAGTCTACACGGCGTTAGAACTCAGCAGACTTACGACGACGTCTTCGCCTCCTTGTACACCTCAAGTCTCATATCGGAGAGTGAATTTTATTCTACGACACAGCCACAATCTCAGTTGTCACCGCAGCCGAGCGTCTAGGAATGGCGGTAACCGACGCAGTGTTCGCGAATAGCGGAATTGCCGAGTCGCAGTCCAGTCACCAAATATCCTCAAAGGGTTTCGTCGATGTATTTGAAGTGAGGTGGTGTCCTGTTGCAGGTATGTTCGTGCAACTCGGGTTCTTCCTCGAGTTTCTGCTGGGCACTGTGTCAAACTGGAGGACGGCGGCGGCTATCAGCGCTGCGGTACCTATTGCCACGGTGATCGCCATAACCCAGGTTAGAGGCCGAGTCAGTGATTATGAATAGGCTGACACTGTGAGTGCCAGAACCCTGCGCGAGGAATTCTATTTCTAGATACCTGAGATTCAATAAACGAATCTTCTTAAAGAATTAGAACGCTCATAATCGTACGAGGCGCGTCCACAAAGTAAGTTTCCCACTCGTCCCACAGCTAGCAAACCTTATATTGCGCGAAGCGATTGTGCGTACGTGATAGAGCAATGACGTAGCATGGCGCATGTACTAACGGTACTTCCCGCGTTCTCACAGTAGCATCGTTGCAGCTGTTGAAGATGGAGGTTCTTATTCCAGCTCCCGCGGACTGTGAAGTGCGGTCAGTGATAACGCTAGGCCGCACACGGCTCGACGGACAGCAAGTCTCCTGCAGGAGTTCAGCTGGGAGGTGTTTAATCATCCACCCTACAGCCCGGACCTCGCTCCCAGTGATTTCCATCTTTTCCTACACCTCAAGAAATTCCTGTCCGGTCAGCGTCAGCGTTTTGAGAATGACAGAGAGGCGGAGATGGTGGTCACACAGTGGTTCCAATCCCAGGCGGCAGACTTCTACGACACAGGTATTCAAAAGTTGGTCCCACGGTATGACAAATGTCTCAATTCCGGTGGCGAATATGTTGAAAAATAGCTAGACACTTGCTGTATCTGTTGCAATAAATATTTACATGAAATTGTGTTTTGTTTCTGTAAACGGAACCAGGAAAACTTACTTTGAGGACGCGCCTCGTAGTTTACATTTGTAGTTCACGGTATGTGACAAACATACGCAATTAGGATAATAATTTAAAATACACATTTAGAGTTTTGCAGACTTTTTGTTGGCATCTTCCTGTATTTTGCTGTAATCGTATTGTCTTCTTGATTCCTTAGTTCCTTCATAATAATTCGGTGTAAATATTATTCTTGGCAGAAGCATTTACAATGAGGTTAGGTATTCCAGGACAAAGTATTCCACAATTATTAAAAGGCACATTTCAGGTTCCTGAGACACCAATATGGCTGCTATCTAGGGGTCGTTTCGAAGAAGCCGAGAAATCGCTATGCTGGCTCCGAGGTTGGGTCTCTCCAGCCGCCGTCAGCAGAGAATTCAACGAGCTCGTACTTTACACTGAGAAGATGAAAAGGCTAAAGCACGGTCCCCCCAAATCAGCTGAGGGTGACGATGCCGAGCGTGTGTCTCCATCGGACGTCGCTTGCAGAGAAGGCGTCTGCGTGGGGAAAATTCGACAGCTGCTGAAGCCACAGACTCTGCGGCCGCTCTCGTTGGTCCTCATGTTCTTCTTCTTCCAACACGCTTCTGGTTTCACTGCCATGCGACCATACTTGGTTCAAGTGTTTGACGAATTTGGGTTGCCTTTAGACGCTCACTGGGTTACAGTAAGTGTTTCACACCTAGCCACTGACCATGTGTTTTTCTTTCTCCCTCAAATCCAACTAAAATTGTGGTCTTGTAGGGCTCGCCTAATCATTTCTTACATGCCACCGATTCTTGTAATAAGTATTCCAAACGAAATCATTTTCTGTCCATCCTGAAACTGTGGTAGCTCCAAATAAAAACTAAAGCTCCTCTTTAATTATAATTTCAGGTATTAACCGGCGTGGTTGGTCTCGTAGGCAATATTGTCTGCATGGTAGGAGTATCTTGGTGCGGTAAGCGCCCATTATCGCTTGTCTCGATGGCTGTGGCATCTATGGCTTCCCTCCTCCTAGGGGCCTACGCCTTCGCTGTGCTATCACCCGGAGATGTGGCCACAGGTGGCACGCGGCATACTGCTTCTTGGACACCCCTGACCCTGTTTGTGGTCTATGCTTTCATGCAAAACACTGGGGTGCAGCCGATACCGTGGATGATTCTCAGCGAGGTGTTTCCATTCAGGTAATGCTGTTCGTTTAGTGGCGGTTAAGTAGAAATGAAACAGTAACTAACTTAAAAAGTTACCAGGCCACAACCAATTCCTTTCCCTTTAACTAAACTACCATTTGACGCTAAGAAGTCTGAGCTAGTGATACGTCGTTAAATCTAACCCCTGATAAATTCTTAAGCACTTGGTGGGTATTCACGGAGTTAATTTGAACATCGTAATATTAGAAGATACCTTACTTCTTCAATTAAACGCTCATGTGACTTACTTTCCAGATGGGATTAAAGAATCAAAACACAGTACTTTGGACATGACTTGAAGCAACCAATCACACGCTGTGCATTAGAGAGTATAAGGCCCATAGTTTACACAAACAGTCGAATACGGTAATTCCCAGATGACACTCATAAATGAAATAACGCATATTTCGTAAATGCCCATAAATTATTAAATGAGGCGCTTTGCAGTTGGTTACACCACAGAATTTCGTAGACTATACGTCGACTCAGTTGGTCAAAAGTTAATTAAATCATCTGTTTCAGGAGCCGCGGACTAGCAAGTGGTACAGCCGCGGCGGGTTCTTACATCCTAGCGTTCCTGGCCTCGAAAACGTTCCTGTCCCTGAAATCGGCACTGGGTCTCCACGGGGTCTTCTGGCTCTACGGCAGTCTTGGCTTCGTCGGATTCTTTGCCATTTACTGGACTTTCTCAGAGACCGAAGGGCGAAGCCTAGAAGATATTGAAGAATTCTACAAGAAAGGAATCAGAGGCAAAATACCGAAGAAAGAGATTTCAGAAAGAGTTGCAAAAGAATCTTCCACGAAATTTAGTCCTTCCACTGATTCCATAACAACAGAAAGGGAGGATGGTGTCGGCATCAGCGATGTCGAGGTCACGAACCAACTTTTCACAAATGCGGCAAGAAAATTAAAATCAAGCAACGAAGTAAATGGCGAATTAATGTCTGGTGTAAGCACCGAGACAGTGGACACTACGTTCACAGTCTCAACGTTTGACTTGCAAGATCCGAAATCCTCCACTGAAGATGTAAACGAGAAGA
>NW_019059621.1:753464-764543 GCF_000696155.1 Zootermopsis nevadensis
AAAATCATCTGAAATACAAGACTCGTCAGAAGGAACATCAGATAAGCAGACATCAGTGGAAGTTAAAGTCGAAACAGCAGAACAAAATAATGATGAATACTCTACCCAAGTAAACAACGAGGAACACGTGGAACAGAGGACAAAAATGTGATATGCAGTTAAACAGAAAATACCATTTTTTTTAAAAAAAATTATATTATTTTCTTACACAGAAGTTTTATAAGAAAATTCTTTGGTTTCGCTTCATGAATATGCGGTCGTATTCGCTTCTTGTGTCCCCTTCAACCGACCCCCTCCTCTTGTAACAAAATAATCAGTTTTGATTCCAACTGAAATACCTGGATTACAATTCTATATACATCATCACTATTAGACTCAAGGATTTTTAAGTCCTATGTCATTTACTACTCCATTATAATATATGTAATTTTAAATCATACTTTCCGTGTCCCAAAATTGTCTTGTTTATCGTCTAAGTTCGAATTTGGGCCTAATTATGATGTTTAAAATTCGTTATGCCCGTTTATTCTTGTTTTATCATCTGTTAACACAATCATGGTGATAAGGCAGGCTCCTGCTTCTGTGGCTTCTGCATTAGCCTGTTGAAATCCAGAGAAATAGTTCTCCCCCCCCCCACCCACCCCGCTGTTTCAGATTTAAAAACTCGCATTTCGTTTATTTATAGGTTAAGTAACCGAGGGCTCTGTACTTAGACATTGGCATAATAGACATCCTAATAAGGCAGAAATATAAATCCTGGAAAGGGTTTTCAAAAGAAATATTCTTTCAACCTACTGAGACAAACAGCTAAGTTTACTAATCTCATTACAGGCTCATCACTACTGGCTACACATGTAAATCCTTTCCGTTTAGGCTTTCCGACTTAAGTGATATGCATTCATCATTAAACTCGTATTTTATAGCAACATCCGGTTCAATGTCAACAATGAGCTAAAGCAGGAAGAATCTTGTAGCCCATGAGTGAATGTGGAGCCTGCTTGCCTGTAAGCTCATCCACCTTATCTCTGCATGTACTGGAGACAGATAAACTCGACTGGAATTATGCGCAAACTAATCACTCGATTACAAAATACACAAGACCGTAAGTCAGCGATGTGTTTTTATTGTTACATTTATCAGTATTACAATCTTAGCAAGAATTTTTAAAGTGTAAAATGTATTTCGTAATAAAAAATTGACGGTTTTGTTAATTGTCAATGTAACAAAGTTATTCTAAACCTTCAGAAAGCTCCCTACATCATGAAAACTTCGTCCCTATTCGCAGATGACACGTCAAAACCTTTGTGAAGACAAGATTTTGGGAGTAGCTGTAAATAAGTTAACAGACATGAGATAAGAGGTGGTCCTCCAATTAATTTAGAGGGCTAGCGAGAGATTAACTTTTATGAACGAATTGTGTAAGTCTTTTAGAGTGACAAATTTTATTTTTTCGAACAACGGACTATCACGTGCGACTACAGTCCATTTGAGGGAGTCGTCAAAACATGGACGTATGTCAGTGAGCCGACCACTAGACCCATAAAATGTAACTTAATAATTATTTCGCTTCAGAGCTTAAACAACTAATCACGAAAGGAAGATATATTAGTATCAAGCACTTAATATCCAAAATTATGTTTCCCCTCAACACACATTTGCTAACCAATTAAGAATAAAACATAGAATCCTGTTAAATTATTTGATCAACTACGCAGAACAAGTTTTTTTTTTTGAGAAGCTGAGTTGGTCAGCTAACAAAGATATTTCTTGGATTTTATGGAAACCGATAACATAGTGGTACTTTAATGTGTATTAACTGTCGTTGTATTTTTAGTTCAGTAGATAATAGTAGCCCTATTAAATAGAACGTTTCGAATTGTCTTCACAAGGGCGCACCAACTGACCCCATCTTGAGCCAGATGAATCTAGTATATGTCCTCACACCCAATTTTTTTAAACATCAAGTTCTCTTCCCTTCAGGTTTCCCAACTAAGATTTTCTTCGCATAACTCTTATCTCCCTGCGTGCTGCATGTCCCGTCCAGCTTACCTTCCTTGATTCGATTACGCTAATAACAATTTATTCATTTCGCGCGGTAGCCATGTTGTTGCCTTTTTTCCTTGCAACATTATCGGAACATGTTTCACCGATCTATCGCCACCAATCAATGTTGAACAGATCATTACAATGAAACTGCACCAATCATCTAAATCCTGATCTTGGTCTGCAATTCATATTTATTCCACTGTTTATTTTAATTATACGAGTAGAAATTACATTAAGTTTGTTCAGAATTTAGAATTCGATTGTTGCAGGAATTTGTTCAAAACTAACCTCAATTAGGCCAATTTTAATTCTTGCCAACACCGAGGCTTATCAGAGGAAGTAGTTTTAAAAAAATCACATTTTACACATTTATTTATATTTATATTTTCTTTTAAAATCAGCTTCAATCATGACTGATCTACTTTCTTAATGGATAATCTGTGTTTAATACTAACTGTTACAGAAACCCACCCCTCATAGAAGTAGCATTGCTGTCAAAGCCTATGATCTGATGTGTCTAAAATAGTACCAAATGAATTTTTTATTTTCATATTAAACTTTTTTCTCAAACTAATTGTAATATCAGCGTTCATAGTCTATCTCCCAATTTTAGTAAAAGAAAAAATGTAAATGAAATACTCGCAGCTTAAGACAAAATAATTAACTATTAAAAATTTTATGTCCCAGGACTGCATAAGCCGGGTGGTACTTGTCCAAGAGCAAAATATCTGCTAGAGAAAGAGGAGGGTAACATTCCTCTTCTCTTTACCTGTAGTTGCATGGGTTCTTCTGTGCTGGGCCCCACCTTCTCGTCACTTAACCGACCAATCAGGGGATTCCTACGCCGAGATCAAAGAGATGCCGACAGCGCGTGGTAAATTATATTTTTAGGAGGCGTGGTTCAGGAACCACAGCATCTGTGTCGAAAGAAGGGGAGTCTGTGTGTCTACCTACACCAATTCCTCCTGGAAGGGCAACTGCACTGTCCGACAGTATTCGTCCGGACTTTGGAACGTGGACAACCCCATTTCATCGCCTCCTTTTTCCGTAACCTCAAGTGACTCACTTTAAGTGTCCTTAGAGAAGTGCCTTTTTCATAAATACACCTACTTACATTGTTTATCTGAAGGAGAACATTATCGGAGTCTGATGAAAAACATTCGAAAAATAATTATTTTCTACGAGTTTCTATGAAAACGTATACTGTACGCGTCTTTCCTTAAAACGGCAATACGAGTAAACGAGTGCTTTGTTTAGTGACGTATAAATTACAGTCAGTATTGATCTTGATCTGTCTGCGTGTGTGGGGGTGATTGTTTGCTAAATGAAGATCTCAACTAGCGCATGATTCAAGACGCCAAGCCACGTGGTAGTGTGACAATCGTGTTTCATTTACTACCGAATTGACTGCTGAGTTCCCATCCGCTCTCCGATGGCCGTGTCTACTTTGAATATGGCTCCGTACTTCACAGGATACCCGTTTCAAGGTAAATAGAAGTATACGACATCATACTAAACGTATGCTTGATTACAAAATTTGTTTTCTTGTGGAATGCCAATAATGTAATTAGATAAATTTAAGGTATGCCATAGAAGTAAGTTAACAGGTAAATATTAGTTGCCAAAAAACAAAAATTAGGTAAAGAACTTGCATCTTAATAAGGGCAATTATAAAATTAAACAAGCCATTTTACTGCTTATTTCAGTTTATGAATTACTACACAAACGCTGCTAATTTTCATACATTGGCAGTTTGTCACTGAAATATATTTATAAAGAAAGTTAACATAACCGAATCTTTCTTTTGAGAAGTTACAAAAATGTCTGATGCTCTACGTATACCATAAAGTAACATTACATTAGACTGGACCTAATTACACCTGATTAAAATTTGTATTAATAGAAATAAAAATTAATAAACCAGCGTCAATATATATGATAGTACTAAAATAAATTTAGGCCTAGCCCTGTCTGACAAACCGTTGTTAATCAACACACAACCACACAAATAATTAGGCCTAACCCATACGTTTATTTCAAGATTATTTAACAACGCTGCCATCAGCCTAGAAACAGTATCAAATGGTAGTCTTATTAACTAATAATGAATTGGAAAGGATGTGGAAGAAAGTGATGGTGGCTTAACTTAAGTACTAAGTTGGAATTTGTTTGGCGAGACTGAGGAATACCAAGAAAAGCTCAGTCAGGTTAACGGGTCTCGGGGTCGGGATCTGAACCTCCCGAATATAAAGCAGGAGTTGGTAACAATAAAAAACATATGTAAAAGAGGAAATTAATACATCGCATGAATAAGGCTCATATAACGATCTATGCAATAAATAGATTTTTCGGTTTAATTAAGATGTTATGTTCTAGAAATTTTTAAATCGTTACATAAAACAATGAACAGTATTTAACTATAACTGCGTTATGTGTAGGACATTATACTAAATTTCAGTCACAAATTTACTCTTAACTAATACACATATTTCTTGCATTTTTCTACAATATAGAATGCATGATACTGTCAATGCATAAACTCGGAGTATATGTTCATGTGACCAGGCTTGTGTGCTTATGTGCATGCAATTCTGCCATTTATATATGAGATTGCCCGCCGGATAATTTTATACATCTATCGAGAACACATGTCCGAATATATCACAGTCACTCCAAACCAATTCAATAAAGAAACTGTATAATCAGTATCAGTAAAGTATTTGCAATAATAACAATTCTTATGTTTCTTCCTAGCTTGTAAATGAACAAATAAATTCGAAAAATATTTTGCTTGTGTGCGCCTGCAGACAGTGGAGGAAATAATTACAGATTTAAAACAATTTATTTACTATTATTTTACTCAAATTTGGTAAGAGGGATAAAGAATTTAACCCTTATGAAAAATCAAAAGTTAATATCTACAACGCCTTGATGTGAATGTCTTCAGAAAATTATCGTTTATAGGATAAAGGTAATAAATAATATTCAAATACAGATTATCCTAAAATAACGGTTTGTAAGTTTGCAAGTCAAATACCCACCCTCAGTTTCATACAACCAAGAAATAAGATGTTTATTTCAGGGATTTCTAGCACCCCTGGCAAAGAATTTTATTGTGTGTAAAAAGCCATTACTTCAAAACGCTGAATTAATACGGTTTCTCAGCTTTATTAGACAAAATTTCGCTGTTAATCTGAATTTAAAACTACGATGAAGAATAATGTATCTAGAAAGAGTAATTAGGTTTTAAATGGTGAGACGGTGAAGGGTAATGTGAGTGGGAGGATATGTTTTAATCACATCAAGACAAAGAACATCTTTCAGTAGTCTGTCCACAGACAAACCTCATGAGCTGTAGATATAATTGTGTTGTGACGTTCTGTTTAAACGGAAACGCGTATCTCCTTAAGGATGGTCCCCGACGTCACCCTAAACTTGTACCCATCAAATATGAATATACAGATTATTATTGGGGGATATCTGTTTGAAAGAGAGAAAATATTATCTTCAAGATATTAATAATTAGAAACATCGGCTTCGTAGAGCCAAAAGCTCAAACCATATGAATACATAAATTTGAGTATTTGTCCCAGCTTTCGATTAGCACGAGTCATCTTGAATTTGCAAAGTTTTCCTACGCGAATTTATTTTAAATACAATTCATGCCAGTCGCGGTGAGAAACACTTGTTGCACGCGACTGCCCTGCCATGCTCCCTTCGCCGGCACAAGACCTCGGTTCAATGCGACGCGACACTGAACCTGCAGTCAGTACGACGTACACTTGTATCAAACGCGGCTGATGCTTATTCGCCCTAACAGCAAACGAGCATTCTGCACTGTACATATACACTGTCCTTCACGCCCCGATTACAAACGATTTAAAAATTTTAATTAATCACTTGATGTGCGATCCTTTTAGAAGTTGGATGGTACTGATCGCTGTTTTGTGGATGCAGAACATAGGGAAAATTTTGATATGGAGAGATTTGTTCTGAAGAAGCATAGCAGATTACAGTTTTCGCAAGTGCCTTTCGTTGCCAAAACCACTTAAATGACGTGAAATGTTTAGGTTTTCACCGCGGTGAGAATGATGTTTCGTTTTGAGATTTTCGCCGTGTGGAATCGTAGGTAGATGACAACGTTTAGGAGGAACATGCTGTTTCCATCTTCGGCGCTGGGAAGTGGAGGGATTTATATTGGGTTATAGGAAGAATGGGCTAATGAGGTACCAGTATATGGCACCTTAACCTATATCTAGTGCCGTGATTAAAAATGCATGGCGTTGTGCTTAGGAATAAGGGTTTTAAAATAAGGCTATTTACCTGTGCACTGGTGATTATATTTTCTTGTTCCTAGTTTAATGAATCATTCGAAGAGATAATTATCAATTCAGCAAGCCGTATGAGCTTCTGATTTCGGATTGGTTTTATCGAAATATGTTTATTTTCACATTGACTCTTATTAAAACCAGACACTTAAGTACAGTATAATAATAATGATTAAGGCCGTTATTACACACAGTCTTTGGTTTAAAAATGATGCCATATTCCTTTGGGGCCTACCACTGCGTACCATCGCGTTCTGCTGAGTTGTCACAAACACCTGTTACTATGTTCTACATAATGGCTAACGTCTTTATTTCGGTTCTCGTAAAGAAAAGGACATAAGAGGTTATAATGATATTAACACATCTTCTACACGTACATAGAACATGAACAACATTCAATTAACTACCCCATCATGCAGTCTGCAGTCTGTACCAGAACACAGTTTGCTTGTCAGACAGAACCGCAAAACAACGAACATTGCGCTCATAATTGGTTATGGAGGTCGATATGAGCTATATTAGACCGTGGTCAGTTGGTTTATAAGTTTTTTTCAAATGGTTGGGAAACGCTGTATGCCTATTTAAGTCACTTTGGCATGAACGTTTGTTGCGTGTTGTGAAGTACAAACACGATGTAGGCGCGAAACTATGAGGTTATGTTTTGGAAAACAGCCTTTATTTTGTCGGGTAGCACAAGACATGAAAGACCAAATAAAAGAACAAAATGATTTGTATCCGCAATGAATGGATGTAATGGTACCCGCCTTTCTAGGGTTGTTCTTAACATACATTGAATGGTTTAAGTAGCTGTTATTTTTAATTTTTTTTTGCAAAGCAGAAAACAAGCTGTTTTATGAATTAAGTTAATGTATCATAAAAGCCAGAGCGAAGTTTCTAAAGTGGAGAACTATTTAGGCCTAACACAAAGCCATATGCTGTTTCTTGAGGTGGTAAAGAAATGTGTCATTAGGTGACAGAAGGAAAATGTGACTGGTAAGAAAATTCCATGTTTGTCTCTCCTCGAAACGACAGCATATAAGCGAATACAGTTACGATCGAGGAGGTAAATATGAATTTTTAAACAACGTTAATAGCAGAACATAGCGGAACCCGATTCAACGTTGGTTTTCAAGAACTCTTAACGCCAGTAAGTCTTACATCAACGTTCAAGTCCCTCCAATCACCTCACTTCTGTGATACATGACAAATCACCGGACGGTATCCATTTCTTGTATAGAGAAAACAGGGTAACTTTTGGACCCACAGAGTAAGTTTTAATATTCTGCAATGTTGGCATCTGAACTATCATACGAGACTCTCAGTCCTTGAAGTAAGTGAAATTCTATTGACTCATTGGAGCCATATTGATATTTTAGACCCTGTTTAGCATTTAGTGACCAGTTCTCTCGCAGCATAACCTGAAGATTCAACACTGCTAAAAAGTCTCTCCATTGGACAGGAATTCACTTCCGTTCCTCATAGCATATATCCGTTATGGTCCATCTGACTACTGTCTTCTCATATCCGTCTCGGTCTTCAAGGTTACAGATTCTTATGAGAGGCAAAGATTTTTGTTTAGGATTTTAGCAGTGCAGACACAGATGAATCGTTCATAGAACAATCACGTTCGCTTCCATATTTACTACGTACATATAGTCAATAAATAGAGCTTTCGACTGCAATTTGCGTATCAGTTTTGATTCTGGTAGTCAGTAATAAGACTGTTCTGGAGTAACTTATTTCTACAGACAGGTTAAAGACTTCTATTGCAAGTTTATTCAGAATTTCACTAATTAGGAAGATCGAACTCTCTTTCGTAGACGTAAACGACGAAGTAATGATTTTTGATTTGCAATTCTTGGGGATCTGCGTCGTACAATTAGGATATGTAGTCTCAGAAATCGATGACACATTCTCCAAAATACCTACAGAAGTTTGACTATGTATTTCTACCCAGTCACTTCTACATTTAAGGACAAATCCAACATGAATACTTGGGCCAGACAAACACGTAGCTGGAAATAATAGTCAGGTAACATGTGATCATAGCCTTCGTTTGTTTAGCGGTGTCTTATTGTACATTAATTTCTAGGAAACATGTAATTATTAATGCGTGTATTGTTATTTGTGCAAACACAACAGCAAAAAAAGACGGGACCATCTTCCGCATACCAAAGTAGGCGAGTTTAAAAATAACATTTTTTAGACACATGCATAATGGCAAGCTAAGTAAAGAAACTGTATTCAACGTTCTGAAGTTTCATATTAAAGTAAATATAATTTACGGGTTTTGTATAAGAAAGATAAGGAACTTTAAACTTAAGTAAGATTCTGAAACAAGAAAAGTACGTCTTATTACTTTTGCTCAAGTCCGGTGTATAATCTAAGTTGTTAACGGAGCTAATATTAACTGATTTACGTCTGATTTTAATACCCCCATAACGCACCATAACCAAAAGGCAAAGAAAAGATAAAAATAATAAAAAAGTATTCACAACAGCTAAACTTTTATGTACAGTATGAATGTATCGTTGGAAATTTGAAGGTATAAGAACGTTAAGTGTGGACCGAATAGGTGTTGAAAGCGAGCCTTGTAGAACACTGAATTACGTTACCATAATACTCAATACTATAAAGCTTTATGGCCGATAAGAATCGATAATGAAAAGTATCGACTCATAAATCGATGTTAGGTCCTTATAATGTCCTGAGGAGTTTTCTGTAAGTCTGGCACTGGATGAGAATATAGGGATCTTGATATACTAGAAGGCATTACATTATAATTCAGCCAGTTTACATTCCTTTGTACCAGACCGCTCTGAAAGCGGGTCCGGCCAACTGATAAAATTCTTGAGGTTTTTAAAAAGTAAAAAGTGACTTATTTGTGTTAAATGTTCCTTAGTATTTCCCTGAAAACTGCGTGAAAAGCAGGTGAAACCCAATAAGAAACACTCTTTTAAGTATTTTACAGAATTTACCAACAAAAAGTATGTTTTTAAACACAGCAATAAATTTTTTGGGAGCTAGAAAAAGTGCACAGTTCATTACGACACGTATTAACTTTTCACAAAGGATCCTTATTACCATGATATATATAAAAAGCAACGGATAGCCGACAAGAGGCAGTGCCCTTTCAACGGTCAGGCTTACCGTATAAACCCTGCACCATATTATGTTTTTGATTATACCGGTTAAAGATCGTGTCTATTTGCACCGTGTGAAAATGACAGCGTTGCCGACGTTTCAGAGGAGCATACAGCCCAGTTCCACATGGTAAAAACATAAAAAGGCAGGACAACTATCACGAGTATTTGAACGACTATTAGCTTCTCAAGGAGTATGCTTAAATCAGTTTTATAAAGTAGAATCCATGTTTTAAATAATAATCGGAAGATATAATAATATTAATATTCCATTACGTGTGTTGTAGAAATTTCATTATGGGATCATTAGAGGGTGGTACCAAATTTGAGTTTGATTACATTATATACGTCTCCCGAAAGCAACGGAAACATTATCGGCTTTTATTTAAAATGCCGCATTTGATGCACAGTACAGCGCTTATACGACTGATGAAGGAAGAGGCTGGGTACAGCGGCTTAGCTTTATGAAAATAATAGCTTACTTGTCGGCTGAGAGCGTAAGGCGGGGGGTGGGGGAAGGGCATGTCCCATCATTTCCTTTCTCAAATTAGAATAATAGCTGACTCCGCTGCAGGGATTTACAAACCACTCTTGTAGACACACAAATCCAGCCGGCAAATGCGATATTGACTACAGTTAACTGTGTTTCTTGCACCAAGTTTACGAATTGAATTTGGTTGAAGACTCAGACCAGGGAAGGGATCGCGTACACATCGTAATGAACCTCAAGAGTCCGTAAAAGGCGTGTAATACGTTATTAGCTGAGCGTCTATTAGGTTATCCAGAACCACTCTGCTCCATGCAGATACATTATCAAATATTACTGAGGTGATTAAATCAAGGAGGATAAGATGATCAGTGTGTGTAGCAAGGTTGAGTGAGATGAGAAATTCGTATTAAATTTCTGTCTAATTATAAGGAATCTCTTGGGAGACCTAGTCGTAGATGGGAGAACGTAAGAACCTATCTTAAAGAAATGGATGATAAGAGCGTTGACTTGATCTATCTAGCTCAGGACAAGGGCTCATTTAAACTCCGTAAGGACCCACCAGGTTTAATAAAAACAGGGATATTTTCTGACCAACTGAGAATCCTGAACCAAGTTACAGTTAGCTCAACAAATACGTGAAAAGACGTGCAGGTACACCTATGAGATTCACACAGCGACTGCAATGTCTTCTGGGTAAAGCAAGAACCGACCTTATGCAAAGGGCAGCAACGCCTTCCCCACAAGGTGGAAAATATTCGGTGAGATTTCATGTTCTCACTCCAACGAGCATGAAGATGTCTTCTGGGATGTTGCGCCGTGTAGTCTGGTAGAAGATTACCAAAGTTTCAGAGGTACTTGCTGCCTCATTCGTCAGGGCGACAAAGGTAGTAAGCACCTCTGAACCACCAGTGAATTTATTCAAGACCACACGGCGCAACATCCCAGAATATATTAATTTATGTCTTAATTCCGTGCTGATTCATTTTAAATTCGAATTCTCTTCCCCTGTACTTGCACAGACGACGGGTCAGTTGGGGCGAAAGCAATGCGCGCAGATGAACACCCAGTCACC
>NW_019059621.1:773867-784532 GCF_000696155.1 Zootermopsis nevadensis
GTGTCTGTTTCCCTGCAAGGAACACGCTGTAACACGTTTCTCTGGTTACAGGGCAGGGCAGGGTGAACCAGCTAGGCGGCGTCTTCATCAACGGACGCCCTCTGCCAAACCACATCCGCCTCAAGATCGTAGAGATGGCCGCCGCTGGGGTTCGACCCTGCGTCATCTCGCGACAACTGCGCGTGTCACATGGCTGCGTGTCCAAGATACTGAATCGTTACCAGGAGACCGGCAGCATCCGCCCTGGAGTCATAGGGGGTAGTAAGCCGAGGGTGGCTACCCCCGAGGTGGAGCAACGCATCGAGGACTACAAGAAGGCGAACCCAGGCATCTTCAGCTGGGAGATCCGCGACAGACTCATCAAGGTAGGCCCTGATCCCGAACAATCATGACTATGGGCTACTCGTGTTGTTTTCGAACAAGAATGTTAACAGGTTCTTCAGAATCGATGATTATTCTTACTTCCTACTTCATCATACTTTATTGTTCTTTCCTTCCGCCACTATCTCCCTCTCTTTGCTTTATATTTCTAAACAATCTCTGGTATTCTAATTCCTCTTCTTCTATTCCCCTTCCTTGTTTAGGCCACACCCTTCTTATGTCCCTTCTTCCTGGACTTACTTTCCATCATCCTGTTATCTACTGCGGGGGATAAGAATGCATGGAGGTTTAACTACACGCTTCCATACGCTTTTATGTGTGGTTCTTATGTACATTGATAAATTTTACCATCCATTTTCGTTCTTTCATTACTGGACCGAATCTTATAATTCTATTAATTAATTAACCTGCTTCACAACAGCTAAAATAATTATAATACTGGGATACTGCCTGAGCACTGCGGGTCTCAACTTTTCGCTGGCTCGATCTATAGACATTCAGTAGGACGAGATAATTATAATAACAAATTAATTAAATATCCTACCACAATCCGTGTAACTGCATGGGTTACTAATTCAGTTTTCTGTGCACGCAGGACGGAATATGCGACAAGAACAGCGCGCCATCTGTCAGCTCCATCAGCAGGCTGCTAAGAGGGGGGCGTAGGGATGAAAGCGATCCCAGGAAGAACCACTCCATCGACGGCATACTCGGTGAGTGACAAACAACGTCTTTCCAAAGTTCCTATTAAAATAATCATCTCGACTGAAGGAAATGATCGCCTTATCATTATGCCCTGCGTATTCACTGTGGATTTCGACATTTTTTAAACGAACTCATTTTAATGTACGACGTGAGTTGACATTTGACGAAAACTGAATATAACATGACTATTGTACAAAGTACGGACACATGGCGGCATTTAATTTAATTATTTATGAATGTTTATTAATCGCTGTAGGTAAAATGTGGAGTGGTACTAGGGCTGTTCCTACAGGCCGTACTTAAAAATCCTGTAGGAATATTCTGTAAGATACATTTAAACTCTCAACATGGCGAGCCAAGTGCCTACTGAGAACATGTATCACCCAAACTGTGCAAACAATTCTGAGTTTATAGGCCTACAGTTTGACTGCGAAGATGCTCTATCAAGAAATTAGTCATTTTGAACGCAATGCTAAACTGATTTTATCATGGCCACAGTTTCCAATTCCAAATTATTTATGTTCATGAATTACTCATAACTTCTGGGAACTACCGATAGCTTCGTCTAGTATTGTTAATTGAAAATTACGTCACGTGTTCTCAGGTTACTACATACACAGAGCGTAGCTGCAAATATTAATACAATCATTAAAAACGTTTCGGAGAGCCGACAAGGAATGCTACTTTGGCTAGGCTGTTTGGGAGGTTGGCCGATAACACCCCAACGTAAAAAACTGTTATTCCACGATACGAAATGCTACAAAGGGCAGTGGACTGGCGCGGTTATTTTTAGAAATTCCGCCTCCTATACAGAAATACAGATCAAAATATGTAAACTGTAATTTTACCTGTTTCATAAGAAGAAGATGGGAGGATAACATCAAGATGGATCTTAGGCAGGTGGGCTGTGAGGATGGACTTATAGGTCAGGATTAGGTCAGTGGGTGGGGGTGGGGGGGGTGTTGTCGATGTTGAACCTGCGGGTTTTGCTACCAGGGAATCTTTTTTAGTTAGTTAGTTAGCTACTCAGTCAGTCATATGATTGCAAAATTAGGTCTTTCACAAACCGAAGAACGTTTGAGAACAAAGAACTGAAGATGTTGTGTGGGCCTAAGTGAGTGGGAGTAATAGTACAATAGAGAGAATTACATGATGAGAAGAATTAATATGTACAGAGTCATCATATCAAGGGTGATAAAAATAGGTGAATGGGCGATACATGCAGCACGCGTAAATGGGTGAGAAATGTGCACACACTTTTAGTCGAAAACCCTAAAAAAAAGGAGACCGCTTGTTCGACCTACGGGTAGATGGGAGGATAAAATACTATTAAAATGCGTCTAATGCAAATAGGGTATGAGGGTATGGATTGTGTTCAACTGGTTCAGGAAAGGCGGGCTCCTATAAACACGTTAATGAAAGTTCAGGTTCTATAAAAAAAAACATGAAATTTATTGATCAGCTGAGTGACTATTAGATTCCACGGAGTTAGTAATATTTTTGCGATAAAAGAGAATTTAAACTACGAAATCGTGGCAACAACGACTATCGACATCGTATATCTCGACACGATTTCTCTTATACGTGGGTACTGTAGAGAGCTATAAAAATGCAATCTGAGATTATAGATATTAATATAAATGTTATAATAAACCAACGGCTTTAGCATAGATTATATGCTACATGTTCATGCTCTGGTGGGTTTCTGAGGATTAAGCTATCCCCTTACTATCAATAATTCATACCTTTCTTTTACAGACTGGTAGGTAACTGAAACACAATGCTGTATCATTACACTCTAAAAGGAATTTGGGAGCCAAACTGTTGTCGGAAATATTTATCTGCAAGAAAGTTAAGTTCATATTAGTAGTATACGAGAGATGGGAAGACCATGTAGAGTGAATTGTGATGTCAGGTGGCCGAAGATATCACGGAATAGAACACCTATAGGACGAGGCCAATCCAATCCAAATGATCTTTCGGGCCACTTTGGAAATGCATCATAACTCCGCGGGCCACATATAAAATTATATATCCCCATATTAGATTTAGATACACTATAGACATTTTTTGGAGTGAAAAATTGAAACATAATGAGTTATTATTATTGTGTTTACTATTATTCTTACATGTAAACATAGATAATATAATAATAATGATACTAAGCGTACATTGTAAAGAAATATATAGCACTAAAAATTAAATATAAAAAATATATAAATATGAATGAAATAAAAATAATGAAATCTATTATTATTTTAAAATCAAAGTTAATTTTTTCTCATAATTTCGACAGATAATTTTTGAATATATGGATGCACAAATAATGTATTTTTTTAATACATTGGTTTTCACTACTTTGGCCATTATAAAATAAATATATTTTGTAAAAGTGTGATGAATCTCGCGGGCCGGAAAAATGTTCAAGGCGGGCCGCATGCGGCCCGCGGGTTGGCACCCCTGATTTAGACGAAGACAGGGGAGAAGTTGGAAAAGGACATTTTTGAGGCTAGCACGGGTATGTTGCGATGAAGGAACAAAAATAAATTTATAAAAGAAAGGAATTTATAATTTTCTCATTTCTTCACTGATTGGGAGAAATGCTGACAGCATACGGATTGCATCGAAGTCTCGAAATGGCTCTATCAAGCACTGACTAGCAGGCAAAGATTTAAAGCAGTTTTTAATATAGCATCCCATTTAATATACCCCGTACCGTAACATTTTATTCCATTTTCCCGAACAGCTATGCATCTACGTAGATAATAAGTCTGTATATAGTAATCGCACCATTGTGTCAGTTCAGGAGAGAATTCTCTGACAGGCAGAGTGTTGCTTGGCTCGGAGGAACAAGACCACACAAGATGCTCTGATCTTACAGTGGCGGCTCGTGAGGTGGTAACGTGATTGATTGATAAGCTGGTGTGTAACTTGGCCGCTTGTTCTCGGAGAACAACTCGGGTTGAAGATGTTTGCCAACAAGTGCCGGGCAGAATAATTAACCAGACAGACACGGACAGCAGACTGGAGAAATATTACATCATTTATACTTGTGTCCTAACATTGTTAGGGGGATTACATCAAGGAGCATCAGAGATGTGGGACATGTACCACTCTTGGGGTAAATTAATAATGCAGTAGTGAATAGCCGGGGAGTTTCTAAGAAACACAATGACCATGTGTAATTGACGAAAACCAAATTTGGGTAGCATTTAACTACCTGAAGATAATACAGTAGCAATAAAGCGTGTTGTGATGCTTATGTATATGTCTGAGTGTGGCCTATAAGTTTTAGAATTGAATTAATGATTTTCGTGCAGACGTTTTAAATTTAAATTCACCTTCATATCTTATTATCTTACGTCTTTGCTCATTTATATTACATTTATTTCTGTAGTGCTTAAAATTAATTAGGCCTTAACTGAATGGAACTTTGCACATGAAATAGAGCTCAAATATCATGCACCAAATTTCATTAAAAATAGTCAAGAGCTCAAAGGCTTATACATCTGTCATATAAAATAAGTACTGAATTATTAATGTATCATACCTACGAGGAAATTCAACAAATACATGAAACTTCTTGCCAATGACGTGAAACTATACTTTATCTCTAATAGCGAAGTGAAAATTAACCATATTCGTTGATTTACCTGTGCATAATTAAATTAAAAAGTAATATAATTTAGCCCATGGCTTAGAGGGCTAGGTGTTTTAGGTAGTTTTTCACAGGAAAGAACCGCATTCAAGTTAAGATTTTCTTCTTCTATTGCTAACTACTGTTCGTAAACGTGGTTCATCACATCGGTAGTAATAAATCTGTCCGACTTCATGGTACAACATTGGGTTTTGTTAAAAACAGTTGCTCCCTAAATAAATGTACCCGTTCTCAAGTTTATTCTTTATCCAAATCAATCTCAGCAGATTTTCTCTTCTGTCAGCACACAACTATCCTCCACGTTTAAAATCAATTAACAAATGAGAGCACAGCGTAAATCTTCTGACGCGCCCAACCCGCGAACGACTGCGAGGTCAAAACATCCCGGAAATTCAAACTTTTTAACCTCACATTAATTTTTTAATTACCTAACAACGATTATGTAGATTTATTTTCTTCATTGTTTTGCTTTCCTGGCAGGTATGTTCAGATTACCAATACCTCAGCACCAACTACACGTTTCCCCAATAGGCTATACTAATCATAACGAAACAGTCTCAAACATTTATCGCTTGTTACATATTTCACATAATGTGGGGTTATCAAAATGATTCATAATAACGTAACATGAGACAATGCGTGGACTTGATTCATCTGGGTCATGACAGGGCCAGTGGCGGGTTCTTTTGAACACGATAATGATCTATCAGGTTTCATAAAATACCGAGGATAATCTTGATTAGCCGAGTGCCTACAGGATTTTCAAGAAGAATCCTTCTCTGTGGAGTTAATCGATCATAACTGAAGGACGCGGCAGCTGTCAATGGGCCGCCACTGTAGAGTGCGTGCTGTCGGAAAAGTTAAAAAAAAACAACACATTTTGGCTCAAGCTGTTATTCTGGATTGCAGAGCGGTGATGGAATAAGTAGATGGTAGGCTACGAACGTAGTTTTTGCCCAGGAGGCATTTAGTTCGGCTTGCTTATAAAATTAACAAAGCAAAGTGTCGGTAATCAGCTACCATTCCTTCCGGAGTTGTTCATACAATCTGAAATAATGCTACAATTTCTTGTTACGCTGATGATGAAAGAATTACGTGCGTCTTTATTTTTATTCGTCTGGGATAAAATAGCGGGAAAAGACTACATAAAGTTTCTGCCACATCGTCAATCTCTGTGCAATTAGAAAGGGGGTCACTACGTTTCAAACCAAAGGCAACAACTGGCGAAATTATTTGACAGAAAATCCTTTAATGACTAAATCCTGTTAACGAAATGACCTTTATACACTACCGACTTCTTAAATATGAGTACCCCCTGGAAAGGATCCCTGTACCCATTAGATACGAGGCTGGGTGGGCCCCAGAGTCTAGACAAAATTTCAAATGGACAAGATCTTGAAGGTAAGCGTATTACCTATTCCAAATTGAACAATTTTCTTCTAATAGGTGTAGCTATGTCCCGAAGGTTCAACGCTATTATGGAGCAGAATCCTCCTCGAGAAGTTGGCGGTTATATTCAAATAATCAAGAAATTCCCTGCCTCTTGTGACCCGAAAGCTTACTGAAACTTATCCTGAGCCAGCTTAATTCAGTCCACATACAAACACCCTGAAAACCATTTTAATGTCGCCCTCCCATCTACGTCTAGATCACTCAAGTTGTCTCTACCTTTCGGATTTTCGTTTTAAAATATCATTATTTCTTATCTCCCCATGTCCTGCCTGTCCTAAACTTAATAAAATTCCATGTCACGAGGCAAAGTTAAGAATCACAGCATCGCCGATTCTGAAAGCTATCGTCAAACTGCAGAACAGTCTACCTGATGAAAGAATACTGGAATGAATGGGATGAATAATAGTACAGGGGGGGAGTCCCTGTTCATTTCGGCGAGTCAAAGAGGCCGCCTGGGTGCTAGAAGGTGTCTGGAAGGAGGGACAAGGCGGACCGGAGCCCCTGGGTCGACAGCTCCCAGATCTTTCCCTGAACAGGTGTGTGTGTGTGTGTGAAGCCCACCCAGGACAGCAATCCTGATGATGATAAATTGCGGGACCGCAAAACAGCGGACTCTGTAGGATTATAATAAGAAGTAGGTCTACCAGGTCATGAAAAGTGGATTTGAGGCCCGGTCAAAGCAGAATTTTTCACCTCTTCTCTCTTAATCTGTCTTCCAGGTTCCCCTTTTCCATCTCTTTCTTTCATCTCCTTTATCTTCCGTGCTTCCTTCCTGAGCAGAAATGTCAGAGACCCTTACGTTGTCAGAACAAACCTTTTCACCAACATTCCGGCCACCCACGCCTCTTCTACCAATAGGATTATAGGACACAGTTAAAATCTGGTATTTGGTTGACTTCTCTTATCAGGTATTCACGCCAATCATTCGTTCGTTCTTCTGTTCCCCAAGCCACAAAAAACTTTTAGTTCTTTGAAAGCAGGGCTCCCGTCCGGGGCCAGAGAGGACCGTCGACAGCTGACCTTAAAAATCTGACTTCAGTGGATTTAATTTAAAACATCCATCTTATTAACAACCCAATTTTCGATTCCACAGACCTAACTGCTGAATAAAACAAACCATAAATAGTACTTATATTATATTCTAAGTAAAGAAACTGTATTTTTCTAATGTCGTTTCGTCAACTACCATAAAGTATTATTACTATAAAATGTTCGGATAATAACGCAGCAATTTTCTACACGGGCTACACTGTGTCTACAAATCCTTTACGAACGTTTTTCCCAGGACAAAAATTCGTCTCTCCTGGTTTGTTCTATATATATATTTCCATGGCAACTCACGATCACTGCACTTTATATGCCTAAGAAGTTGGCACTGCAGTGCATTGTAACGTTTTACTGTTCTGCGTTGAACAAAGCAACTCCTTGACATTGTGTGGGCGAACTACTGATTGGCAGTAGTTTGAACACCCTTCTTGCTATCTCGGTTTACGACGTTTTGTTAACACACATCGGGTGTTTGTAAACGAAGTTTACTACTTAGAATGAGACCTCTGCAAATTATAACCATCCAACATATACACTGGTCCATAAAATTTATCGCGTAATATTAAATTTCTGCATACTGTGCAGTACCTCTTCGTTATTACTTAAGCCAGTGACATAATTTAAGTACGACGCGATATGGCTAAATGCTAAGACAGTATATTCTTAATATATATTATTTTGAACAGCTGGTGTCACGCAAGTCTCGTGTATATATTGATGAAAAATTTCACTCATACATGTTTACCTACCGATTTGGGCATGATGATAAAATTAAATTTTTAAATGGTTTCCTCAATTCGGATATTAGCTCCCCGACTAATCCATGCTGAATTTTACTGCATAATAAGACTATGTGACGTCACGTATGAAAAGAAACACTGCGTATACAGTGCAAATTCCGTAAGTCGAAATCAAGATTAAAGATTTGAAAAATGCAAGCATGACCGTATTGTGCAATTATATTGTGGAATTCGTCAAAAATATTGAGTAAATCTGTCTGAACTGTCGTGCTGCAATGATATTCTCCTTTAAAGAAGATTCAAAGTTTCATTATCAAGTGTTTGTCTTAGTTACATTTAACACATACTTTGAGCTCGTGAAGGTGCGGGTATTATATCCGAATAAAAAAATTATTAACCGTTCTTTACACTAATTTTTACCTTTTCCCTCTCTCTCTGACATAATACCGGTAGCCAGAAGGGTGAAAATTATTCCTTCAGTCTTTTCCATTGTTAGGTAAAAAAAAAACATCACTTCAAAACTACACCAAAACTGAATATATTTCAGAATACGCGTAACCTGTAGGGAACAACTGAACTCAGTCTTAAATTAGTTAAATTATAATGCGCGATGAAACCAGATGTGCATACAGGGAAGGAGCTAACAGACTTACATTCGTGTATTTAAATTAACAAGAGTGGAATGTCAGCCTGAACATTTTCGAAATTCATTGTTTGCAATATCTGTACCCTGCCACACGCGTCCTTTTCTGGTTGCATGACAATAACGACACAGGAGTTACAGGTGTGTTTAATCTTCATATTCTCTTCGATCCAATTTGTGGTCCTCGTCGATCACGTGGTAATTAAATGTGATCGAGTTCAGGACAACCGCGCTTTACGACGAGGACATAATAATGATGCAGCTGTTAGAATCACTGTGTTCTACAGATGTCTTAAGCACAACTCCACCTTTTCTTCCTGATTTATGCTCGCTAATTAAGTAATTATGTTCTCTGATAAAGCCGAAAGGGAAAAGAGAGGCAGGAATAATTCTTCTGAAAACAGTGGTTTTGCTAAAGCTTGATGATTCATAAATATAATGTAGTTAAAGTCCTACAAAAGGGGATAAAATACTTATTATTTAGCCTAAATTTGTTTGGAAAATTTAACAAGCATGGGAATTTATTATGCACCAGACTGATCGCATATGAGTACAGCGAGGGTCGAACCAATTCTTAAATATTAATATAAACTTGTGTAAAACTGAGGGAGGAACAAAAAGAATTCTTTAAAACAACACTGCACTACTAGAAATAATATACAACTATCTTATTCTGAATTTATTACAACTGACCCCCCACCCCCTGTATCCCTCTTAACTTCCTGCATTGAGAGTTAAATTCCTTGAAATCAGTTGAATCTAGGTGCTTAGCAACCAGGACTGCCTTACGTAGCCTAATCGACTCCATTTGAAATATCACTTACATTACAGTTTGAGTTATGGGTGTCAGGAGGGCGTGAATCTCTCTAATAAATCTAACAGTGGGGGAGCCATTTTGCTTCCCCTCTCCGCCATCTTGGTGTTCACAGGCAGTCGGTAACTCATGTACACAGGGATTAGGAACTCGTCTTAATGAATGATAAGCATCTTCCGCATAAAGACGCTTCGTGAGAGTATCACTCAAGGATGCGGTTCCAACTCGCCGTTGACCTGAAGTCAATGTCACAAAACAACCAACAAGACCACCTAGCTTCGATAATGGCTGCGTTTAGGTGCTGACAACTGTGCGCGGTGATTTATCACTTTCCCGGTTGATTAAAATTAGTATGAGATGCAAATCCACACAATTCAGGATGATTTCGGAATAAAGACTTCCTTCGAGGATCATCCTTGATGTATCTTCCGCCCCGATAATTTTAAGGACACTTAGAATTGCAATAACACTGCCCTTTGAGGTGACCCACAAGTCATTTTTTGAATCCTAACCATTAGCTACACGATTATGAAGACTGTGAGAAATTTTGAAACTGACGTCGTTCAAAGTAGACTACAATGACATTTATTTATTTAAAATTCAAACTTTAACGCTGTCTGTACCTCTAATTGTAAGTAGTAACATGGCGGACGATAGAACGATATGACTAAATTCAAAACGCTGACTAACAAAATCTTGTGTGAAACTTTAATGTAGAAGTTTACGGCCGTGAAAACTTCAAACCTTGTAAAGATGAGTATTTCAAGCGTCTGCATAGTAGTTTTGTAATCCAGGCCCGAGCAGCGGTGACGAGTCAGACACGGAGTCCGAACCAGGGATCCCCCTGAAGAGAAAGCAGCGTCGGAGCCGGACGACGTTCTCTGGAGACCAGCTGGAGGAGTTGGAGCGCGCGTTCCAGAGGACGCAGTACCCAGACGTCTACACCCGCGAGGAACTTGCCCAAAAGTAAGTCTCTCATTCAGTTTCCTTCTGAGACTTTTCGAATGTTATGAGTTAGAACTCGTTGGATACGAATTAAATAGTGCAAAAATTACTTTGAGTCAGCATACAAATCATTCGATAAGTAAATATATTTGCGTAAGACTTGAGGTTCTCACAGCGGTGAGTATGAAGATTTCCGTCTTCTGGGTTGTTGCGCTGTGTAGTCTGGTCGATGTTAACCAACGTTTCAGAGGTCATACTGCCTCCGTCATCAGGGCGATGA
>NW_019059621.1:785109-799427 GCF_000696155.1 Zootermopsis nevadensis
GTAAACATCGACCAGACTACACAGCGCAACAACCCAGAAGACGGAAATCTTCATACTAATTCATCGCCCTGATGACGGAGGCAGTATGACCTCCGAAACGTTGGTAAACATCGACCAGACTACACAGCGCAACAACCCAGAAGACGGAAATCTTCATACTAATTCATCGCCCTGATGACGGAGGCAGTATGACCTCCGAAACGTTGGTTAATATCGACCAGACTACTCAGCGCAACAACCCAGAAAACGGAAATCTTCAAATATATTTGCGTCTGTGACAACAAATCAAATTCTAAGGCAACAGAAATAATTGTTTCATACTTAGGCACAAATGGATTGCCAGAGGGTGGAGGCAATAACGCGATATTTACTGCTGTTTTGAAGCGACGAAACTGTGTTAAAAACATAAGGTACTTTTATCTCCAAACATACCGTGTTTTAAATTCATACGTTGGCAGCACAGCTTGACGGACACCAACCAGAAAGTCTGAAATTGCAGTTGGCCACAATGCTGAATTAACTCTCAGGGGTATTCAATGTGAAGTAAATCTCAAGGGTGTTGCCGTTGTAAACTAACCAACACAGAAACGAGAAACTGAACAAAGGACTAAAGAAGTGTACAAATTTGACAGACTTGAATGAATACGCTCAGATCACAGAATATGATGAATAAACAAGATGGCAGAAAACGTAAACTATCTGTTATATTATGTAACTTATTGGCAATTGAATAGCTTGGTGCAAAAAGGGCGTAGCTTCAAAAACGCTACGAATAGTTCATAATTTGGTTTAAAAATATAAATTCAGACATAGCCTAGAAATTCATTTTAGTTTGCGGTAAATTTAAGCTGAAATACGCACTACAAATGAGTATAAATATTTTCCAAATCCATTCTTTACCGCTTTACATATATTATTCGCCTTGATGTTCATATATCACAGAAATATATAGTGTTGTTAATAAAGCTGATCACAGCATTGCATTACTCAGCGTCAACAATTTTTCCCTGCACTCCACTTACAATAAATATTCACACATCGGAAAATATTTCAAATAGAATTGTGTGATTGCAACTTCAAAAACAAATTTTAATAAGTTGCTCAGTTTTTAGAAGTTTATAAGCATGGAGATAAAACCTTGTTGCACCAAACCCTTCTAATGCTGTGAATTCTTTTGAACTGAAAAGCTGCAGGAACAAGTAGCCGCAAGTGTTTGGAAACCGCTGATTCACAAGTCTACTTTAGAAACTCAAGCAAAACTGAATAGCTCTGGAGAACGTACTTGAACTATTGTAAAGTTTATTTTTTTATTTCCCAAGTGACTGGCTGCTGTGAAGGGAGGGACAATATGGCCGTAAAGTGATCCACACGAAGTGTCGCTTCATAAGTGTGAGTTCGCTGCCCTCAGTTCCGACCTGATGGTTTTATGTCCACTCCCTTGTAACAGCCCAAGTAATCTTCAATTTTTAAATTCGAACTTCCAAACAGTAAAATAATACTCTATACCAGTGGTATTCAACCTTGGGTACGCGTACCACCGGGGGTACGCGAAGACATTTTAGGGGGTACGTGAAATTTAAAAAATATGTTATTTTATGATAAACACTGAATAATCAGTAATGTAGTTTATTTAATTTATTTTAGATGTAGATTATATACTACGTATAACTTGAATTATACACCAACAACTTTGGGGGTACAAAGTTGATGAGAAATTATATCTGGGGGTACGCGAACAAAAAAGGCTGAATACCACTGCTCTAAACTACACAAGACGATTTGGTTCTGGCTTTGCATGGGTTTGGTATTGAGTCTTGCAAATAAGGGAGAAACATAGATCATCGATGGAAAATCAGGGTGCAGAGGATGACTTCTGTAACTGCGATGAAGTAACAGGGGAGTGATAAACATTGCATAATGACGGGCTACATAATTTATACTCTCCACTAAGTTGTTAAAATCAAAGAGGATGAGATATGCGGGCATGTAGCATGCATGGGAGAAATGAGAATACATAAAGAATTTTAAACCAAAAAGTGAAGGGAAAAACATGTATGATGGCGGAATAGATTTTGAATATTATGTAAGGGTGTGGACCAAAAGATCTGGCTCAGGGCGGAGACCATGGGAGTGAACGCGGTAACAAACCTTCGTGTACAACAAGAACGGGAATTTCTCGAATACCTGAGCTATTTCAGGTTCTCAAGGATTCTGATTCATAGAATTACACAAGACATTATCAGAAAGAAAACAAATACCAATGGCTGGCTGATGAATAACGAGACTGATGAAGGAATAGAATAACTGTTGCCTACTTTCCGAGAATGCGACAAAGTTTCCCTGACCGCCATTTTTCTCTCTTCACAGAACGAAACTGACCGAAGCTCGAGTCCAGGTGTGGTTCAGCAACCGACGGGCGCGTCTACGGAAACAGCTTAACAGCCAACAGCTAAACGCCTTCAACTCCATGTCCTTACAGTCAGCGTTCCCGTCACAGTATGCCCTTCCGGACCCAGCGGCCAACTTCAACCCTCAGAGTAAGTACATCTTTACCCAGGTCTAAAGTCAAAACTTGATAGATAAACACTCCACGTGTACAAATTCGCTTATACGTGGAGAATGTCCGGTTTCTTTATTTTTTTCCTTAAACTATTACAAACTTACAGTGAGGATATTTGGCGGCTGTGTCGTTAGGTTTAGAAAATACGCCATCTGATGCAGTAGTCGCGCGTAGAGGAAAAAGCTGTGCAGGCAGCCAAATATCCTTACTGTACAAATTAGTGTCCCAACTATGGGTAGTCTAGAATAGAATGTGACCTATATTTTCATAAGCTATGAAGAATAAAAATTGTAATTTTACAATTCGTTATTTTACGTCTGACTCGACATGTGGCCGGTCGCAGACTACAAAGCATGAAGACCTCCCACTGGTTAAGAGTTATTATATCTTACGAGATTTTATAGTGCACTTTATGTCAACATCTTCACCAATAAGCACTACGTCTACTAATACGGACGTGATGAATATAATATATAAAGAAAATAATTCTTTATCTGTATCATTACTGAATCTCTGGTGTGAACTGAAATACAACTATGCACGCCAGAAGTAATTGCGAAATCTGAGATTTTATTTAGGCCTACTTGTGAACTGAAATGCAACTATGCACGCCAGAAGTAATTTCGAAAGCTGAGATTTTATTTAGGCCTACGTGAAAAGGTCTATACTCAATAGAAAATTCAAACACAGTGCAAGTAAGGGAAGGTTCATATTTATTATATTTTCTCATCTTTTCAATGCTGTCAAAAGATTTCATCTTTGTTTGCGGCATTCTACGGAATGTTTCCTTTAACGAAAACATGCAAGAAGTTCGTTACCTTTTATGTTCCAACTGCGGGCATACTTTAAAACTGCGTCAGTCACTTTGAACTTTCATTTCTTGGCAACCAACAAAACTCTTACAATTTCTAGACATCCCTTGACATTCCATACACATGTATGGATAAGTGGGTATATAGGCTTATCGCGTTTTAGTATCCTCGACACGAAATTGACGCAAAATTTTAGCATCACGTCCAGGCCGCTTTATTCCCAATGCAAGAATCCTCTGGATAGGAACCTGGGTGGACTACAGAGCTCGCCAGGACATTGTGGCTAAGAGAAAAAATGTTATATCGCGGAATCGAACCACGGTTGTTCAATCTGTAGATCAGTCACCCCGGCTCTCAAAATTAAAAACGTTACACCTTATATACATGTCAGCTATTAAAACAAACGCTGGAATGGCTGGACTCATATTCTTTCAGCGAGGTAGATAAGGAAAGAAAGTATGATTTTTATGGACTATTGACTGTTGCAAACAACAAGGCCTTCATCTTTGAAAGCTGCAATGAACACCACTTTCCTTGAAGGTATTGGCACATCACAATCATCAACTTTCAGCGCACAATGATACGATATTGTTTGTGTTCATCGTTAGTCAGTTCTCAAAGATTATAAATAATCTTTTAACTGCCGTGTTACCTCTAACCGCCATAACGTTTCCACCTCCAGACCTTGGAATTTCACGATAATTTCTTCAGGGAGTGTACTGACAAGCAAAGGCGTAGTCATTTGTCTTTTATGATCGTGAATAAGTGACACACGACAATTAATTTTGTTGGCTCAAAGAGAAAACTAATGTCACCATCAAATTATTTTATTCAAGCCCCATTGAAATCTAAACCGATTTATGGCTATGGACAAATACCTTACGAAATGCTAATAAGAGCTGTTTCTTTAAAATTGAATGAAAACAGATGTTTACTTGTTCTTAAAGCGAGAAAAGAAATTTGTCAACGGTCATGTTATAAAGTGTAATATCAGTGGCTTCTTTACGTGTTCCATTCTGTGTTACATTGAGGTGCCACAAAGAAACGATTCTGACCTCAAAATAGGACACCTTTCTCTCATCTCACTGATTGGATAATATTTGTCACACATGCTAGCTGTTCTATATAATTCATCGGAAAATCTTAGAAATCACAGGGCGGTTTCCTGCAATAACAGCGGTGTAATATTATCCCATCTAAGATCCGATCTCATATGTCATTAGCTGGAAGTTTAAAATGATTCCATGACAGTCTTCCCTGAAACGTTCGTAGCTACTCAACTGTTAAGGAAGTGCATTTATGGTACACTAAGTTTCAATACCGTATTCATAAAAGCCTGCACTTGGGCTCTAACGCGAAATGAAGTAGATTTTGGCGTACATTCCTTGTTGTAAGGAAAGACAAGGTAATGGTAATACCGCTGCGTTATCTGTTACCATTATTATCTTTGAAAGCAACTGAAAGGTATTCAATGAACATGTTACAAACATCTTGCCACTGCAGGTCTTTTATGTTTTTAAATTTTCTACCATCAATTACACGATCATGGTGGCTGGGCGACTTTCTACCGTCACTTAATGTGAGACTCTGTGTAATGATCGTAGATGTATGAAAATATGTGATTTTCTTACAGTAATCTTCTGGCTGTATGACATGAAATCGCGCTAAACGTGTATTTAGCGATCAGTGTCATGGTAATAAAAAATATTTTTTTCCAGCAATGCGAGTAAAATTTTTGGTCCAGAAATAGTCATAAACACATCTACAAATTCTGCACGAAACATGTTGTTGCATAGTGACACATAAAAGATGGCTATGATGCAAAATTATAAGGTTATACAGGAGAAATTTAAAGCATCCGAAATCTGTAATAGTGTAAATCATGCTCAAAATAAATATCTAAACTGTATAATTATTAACTTTAGTTCATATTTCATTATAAAAGTTTAGGAAATAACCCTTAATTGTTTTAGAGTCCAATGTAATAAAACAAACTAACTTCAAGGAGAATAATCCTAATACGTATTCCGTCAACTGATTATAAAATTCCCCACTCTTTATGGAAATTGGACCCACAAGAGGCTGTCACTGGTCCCTGTCCGAAAAACAATCACGGCGGTGGGGCTCAAGATGGCTGTCTGCTGGGTTGTTACGCCCGGTCAGTTTCTACACGGCGCAACAACCCAGAATACAACCATCTTTAATTCTAAAATATTATAAGCTAAAGTCTTAAAGGTTCCTATTAAATTCAGTAAATAATATAAAACACAGGCCTGTCAAATCACGATAATATTAAGATCAATCATGCATACACACACACACGCGTGGACTCTGGCACCAAATGACACTGAATTCTGAGTGTGCCTCGTGCCACTGGCACTGGCCAGTGTCTTAGACACCTGTGCCTATTAACCGAAATGAACTAGAGCCGATAAGGTATGTCGGTACTCAGATGCTAACTAACTGAGCCTTCGTCACGAAAAGGTAGACAACCTCTCTCCCTCGACTTTGGCATAGACAAGAGAAAAAGCCTGAAGAAGACTTTAAAGAGGTGGAGTCTGTTTCATTGGCAAATATCCAACCAGCGATCAGAATGCAAACTTTTAACCGCGGACAAGATATACATAAACATATGAAGAGGAGGGGTTTACGATGACGTAATTTAATGCATATGTATGAAGTGTTGTGTGGGTAAAAAAAATACCAGACATATGGTAATATTAGGAGGTAATATTCAGAATATGCAAGGCACGTCTGGACCAATTACACTCAATACAAATTATATGTGCAGGAACAAATGTATAGACATCCTGTAAGCATCAATAAATAACCCGTATTTTTTCTTATATTATGTTAAAAGCAACAAAAAATCAACATCGCTGGCCGCTGGGACATGTGCAGTGCACAGTTAAACGCAACTTGACAAAATGACAAAACGTAGCAAAGGAAGATTCAAACCTGAGAAAAGAATATTTAGAGCTCGAGTGAAAAGATAAAAGCTACAAGTAACATTGCAAAATACTCGAGACATAAAATTATTAAATACCTTAAAATTACGTATTACAATGAACAGATATAAGGGTCAAACAACAAAGTAAAACAGACTGGAAAATAGGGAAGAATGGAAATAATTCTATAAAAGAGTTTAAACCATTAATGAAGGCAAATGATAATGAATTAAGCACTTAATAAAAAAATCATTATTGGTTAAATTTCTTAAGATCTTGCTAAGCATCTGATCTCACAATTAATAAATTATTAATGTCAAAACTACATTTGTATGGAAATATAAATATAGAGATCGTCGCCAAACAATTACGTCATCAAACAATGTTACGTCATTTTTTACTCGACATTGTTGTGTTGGTATACCAACAAGTTAAACTGATACTAATATTACTACTCATTCAAGTCATACTACCCATTCGAGATATTACGATTACGAAAACTGACTTTATGATCGATTTTTTATTTTAGAGAAAACGCTCCGAAAGGAGCGCGTTGCTCTAGTATCCATAAAATAAGTACAATATACAAATATAACCTTCATGTACCAAACACTAACCTCAGCAAATATCAAAAGGCAGATTACTATACTAGAATTAAGATATTCAATAAAATTCTCCTGACCATCAAAAGTTTGAATCCTCATATAAATTGTTTAAGCCAGCACTAAAGGACTATCTCCTATCTCACTCCTACTCAGTAGTACAAATTACCTGAACCAAAAATTCCCATTTATTATAAACGCATCTAAGCAAGAGTGGTGCTTTCTTGTGAAATAATTTTTGCGGTCATACATCAGCAGATTTCAAATCACTGTCACAACTATGTAATTGATACTTCTATCACGAAAAAAAGATCGTGTTTGTCCTATGACACGTCCTACATCCTTGGCTTAACCATGTGAAGAATGTATGAGCAAATATGCATCTGCAAATACTTATTCATAAAATAGTTTTAAATCCTAAAACAACAAATGTGTGTAACAGACCATGGTAGTAATTACCAAAACCTGAAAGATAAAAAGTGAGGAAAATAAAGAAACATTCACTCACCAAGTGAAGAAAGATGTACCTGCATAACCTGAAAATGGAAAATTAACATTAACTACAAATTTGTAGTTTAATTGCGTCATGTTTCTGTTTAATTCAGTAATATATGTTTTTTATTTCCGTCTATACACAAACTTAGTTGTTAAAATTGGTGTTATTAAAGTTAAAATTTAAAACTTAAAATTTGGCGCTCTTCATCGCTATTACGATGTTACAATTTTAGCGCTCATTATTTTATTTCACAACATGTTTCGATACTATCGTATCATCATCAGGTTCTTATACATTAGTTTTAAAGATAAAAATAACGATAAGAACCTGATGATGATACGATAGTATCGAAACATGTTGTGAAATAAAATAATGAGCGCTAAAATTGTAACATCGTAATAGCGATGAAGAGCGCCAAATTTTAAGTTTTAAATTTTAACTTTAATAACACCAATTTTAACAACTAAGTTTGTGTATAGACGGAAATAAAAAACATATATTATTAACTACAAAGTTCGAAATTTTCATAACACCCACATAACCTTAATATTAACTTTCAAAGACAATGATTTAATCATTAAAATAGAACAGGCCACATATAATATGTATATTATATGTGTGAAAAATCATAACTTGCTTCTCACGCATACTTTTGTAGTAATTGTGCACGTCACTGTAGGGCCTAATACTTCACAGTTCGGCTTCCAGGAAGAGTATGAAAATATATCAGAATGTTTGCAGAATATACCTTTAAAAATTATACATTCAAATACAAATACTGTCTGCTGATAAAAAGTTGGCCTAGCTCAGTCAGTCAGACTGGCTACTGACTGGACGACCGGGGTTCGATCCCTGACGGGGTCAGATGATTTATCATCCCCCCCCCCAAGCGTATGCAAAATTTTTACACACCTGCCATTATATCGCTGTAATAATGTGTAAAGGAATTGTAACAAATCTGTAGTTTGAATAGCTCAATTTTCTATTCAGCACTATATTAAGCGTAAAATATTCCATCCCTAACCTCCATTACAATATGATAGGAAGACAGGATACAGCCTCATATCATTTTACACTGCGTCTATATTATAATGGAATTATAAAACAAGCAATTTAACACATCAATGGATATTATTTCACATTTTAAAAACACAAAATCTTTTTAATTTCATCACAAAACTGACGATTATAAGACATCGGAACCATCACACTGTAAGCATGGATCACCTACGTCACAAACGTAATTCAGTTGTTCGAGAATATTATCGATTGCAACGGAAGTATGCTTATCAGCTGATTTTTGTCAGTGAAGACTAGTGTTTCGGCGCGCATTCTATCGGCGATTTACGATTATTACAGACACTTGTATGGATGTATCTTTAAACATACTTTGCTAAACACTAAGCCAGAGGTTCCCAAACTTTTATACCTTGCGCCCACCTTAAAACATTTCATAAATTTCACGTCCCCCCCTTCCAGAACAAGTGCAAGCAAACAGATTTTAATATTAAATTTAGCTATGAATATGCAGCACTGTAAGACAACTAAACTGCCTCAACCAAGCAAAGGATGTTAAAAATGTTACTCCATATTTCGTTAAAAAAGTTTTTCATACAAACAACACGCCCCTCCCCAGAAAACCACCCGCGCCCCACACTTTGAGAACCTCTGCACTAAAGTAATTGTTTAAAGGGGTTGTTGAAAATATACATTATAATCAACTGACACAGAGTAGTTTGGAATATAAAGGTTTACAACAAAAAATACACATTATTATCACTTTGCCCAAATACGTGTTATTCAGAACTGTGTAAAATTGCAGTGTTTAACTATCTTAGCGTCCTCTTCGGACATAATTTAACTTGGTGATATGACAGCCGTCTTCAGACTCATCGCCGTGAAAACCTTAAATCCTTCATACCTTTGTGACATTTGAGGTTCTCACTGCTGTGAATATGTCGATGTTGGATGATAACGCCGTGCGGATTTGTAGGCAGGTACCAACATTTCGCAGGAACATACTGCCTCCATTTTCAGGTCTGAATGCATCTTCAACGCCGTAAGATCCTCATACCTCAGAAATACTTTTTTTCTTGTGGTGAATGACGATCCTCGAGTTTTAAAAACAATAGGATATGCCCTGACCAGATGAGTATCTGACAACTGCTCATAAGTTTTGCCTTCTGGGTTAGGCCACACGGCTTCCTGGGCCCAACAGAGCGCCGCCGTAGCGGTGGCCGGTTACGCAGCGGCGGGAGCGTATTCTGCAGCTGGATATCACCACCCAGGAACATCGAGTGCGGCCAGCGACCCGGGGTCAGGAGCGGGTCCTACCGCCACCACGGCCTCCTCCAGTCAGTTCCCCGGCTACTCGCACCACCAAACCGGACCACCCTCAGCGCCCCCAGGGGTCATGCCCGGCCAACACTGCGCTTCTCACCACCAGGCGTCAGCCTGGACGCGTCACCACGTCGCGCAGTCAGCTGCCAAAGCTGTGGATGTCCCAACGGCGTGGACTGACAACTACAGGTAGATTTCAGCAGGTCCATACAGAGTTAAACTTACACGCGTGACTAACCAGACCGAAGTTTGTTTGTCGGCTGATCGGTGGAATGTCGAATTGAAGGACGATTATAAATTTCATTCCATGTGACATGATATCCAAACTAAATTTCTGCAAATAAGCCTATGTTTGTTGTTAATTTACAAATGCTTCCTAAACAACAACGATTATACATTGTGTAAAACATGATTGTATATGGAAATTAATTTTGCTAAAGGGAGTGTTCGTAGACTATTTTAAAATACTCTCCCAGTATTTTAGCGAACAGCCCAGGGAAGAGTACAAGATATCTCAGTACAGACAATTTCCGACTCAGTATTCAAACCGGGGACTTTCCGCATATGAAACAATAATTATATCCACCTTGCACCCACAAAATCAATGTCCCTAATATCCATTTGTATGCTCCACGACAGCGACGCTCCACATATTATTATTATTATTGAATTATTAACTTTTGAGTTAACTATTTAAAACAAATAACTGGATTATTATCAACTGCTCAGGATAAAAATCACGCCTACACGATCACGTTCTTTACAATTTGCATTCTTCGCTTAAAATTTTTACTGTAAATTACACCAAATGGAATGAGATGGTATGTAAACGATGGAGACACAAGAAAATGAATAAAGATTACAAAAATTTGGTCGAAGAACCTCAAGGGAAGATGCAATTTAACAAGAGAATATGTAGATGAGAAGATATTTGCATTCGTGATATCCGAGGTTCGATTTCTGACCCAAAGGACCGATATGCCGGCTATTTTCCATCTTTTTCCTCGGTCCCAGAAGTGAAACAGTGAGATAACACGCCTTTCTGCCACACCCTTCTCAGTTCACAAACATTCTTCCACCGACACGGTGTACGATAATCTATCTACAGCTCAGTTTGCCTTGTTAAATTAACTTAGAAGTGAAGAGAAACATCAAAGTGGATTGTCGTTTCTGAATGGTTAAAAGCAGTCGCTTTTTATAACTGGCAGCGCTTCAGAATCTCGGTGTCTTCAATGCACACGTAACACGCCGAAATTTCATTATTATATCTGTCTTGTATCATTCTCTTCATCAGCAGAGTCGTCCCGACAAAGGAACCCATGGAGACCGTAAGAAATGTCACAATATAAAAAAGTTGAAGCCAATCCGAATTCTGTTTATCGCTAGGCACGCACATGTACGTCATGTTCCGATTCGTTTCGGATGTTGCTTCTTCCCGCCCTATGTAGCAGATGAATTGGCGTACCTGGACGCTACTGGAAACTTTATAAGTTCAGACATTTTGGAGAATGTACGTAATGCGGTAAGGACGTCCATCAAGCGGAGTTACTACATTGGTGCCGGAAAACCTGAATGGGAAAGACCCCTTGGGAGACAGGATTAGGTTCGTAGGACAAAATTAACCCCTTAAAGCCGAGTGGTAACTATATTTACCATCTCATTTAACAATCAATATTACAAAAAATTGTATTTATATGTATTTCGTATGATTCTCAGTGTTTATGGCGATCATTTAATTAAACAGCATTAACCAGTTGATATTTGTGCGTAAAAATCCATTACTTAAAGTATTCATGCCAAAGGTCATGACCATTATGACATACCAGAAAGACAACCAGAGTGTAATTTGGATATAATTTATTATTATAGTGGACCATAGGCAAAATCGTGTCTCATGCCATATGAATAAAAAGCACACGAAGATTAGTACCCAGTAACTTACAATACACGTAATTAATTTCGTAGAATATTAACTCTGAGTAATAAAAATGGAAGACGTTATGTAAGAGAGATTTCTTGTGTAGAAAATCATAATTAAATATATAGCCTTTAATTGAAGCTTTGCTAGACTATAAACAATTTCTATGAAATTGCATTAATATACAATTTAGTTTACTGAGACATACTATAGGGGGGGGGGCTTCAGAAATTAATTACCTTGTCCGGGTTTACATCCTATGTAAGAGTGACCAGTAGCTTTACGTGTTTTGCAATTGGGGGCTTCTCTGTAAGAGTTCAGTAACTAAATGCCTTGAACCGGATACGCCCGTTTCACCTGAGAGTTCTTGAGCCAAACTGATGAAGACTGTGTCCGGCAATTCCATCTAAATGATGATACATCGCCACAGCACAAATTACTAACGGTAAGGTATACCTGAGAGTTCGAACCACGAGAACCAAGAAAGTCGTCTTTAATAACAGCGCGGCAAAAGTATACGGAACACATATCGGAAAAATACAAAATGAACCAAGGCGTTCTGGTTGAAACATCGACCGAATGAGCACTGAGAAATGTTGATTTATACAAAGAAATGACGAACAAATTAAAGTCGATGAGGCAGTGTCACGTGAGGAAGGTAGAAAATGCAGATACACCGACGAAAGGAGAAAACTTTGGAGACACGCATGTATCAGAATATAATATTAAAACAGATCCTAAAAAAACAGGGCCTGTGTGCATGGCTTGAATTCCTTAAATGAATTTAATCCACGGCCTCCCATGCAACTAAAAGCTTTTCAGTGACTCGGTCGAGTGGTTGACACTCCTGATTATCCTGAGTTAATTTAAGTCCGACTATTATGTTTGCGGGTTTTCGTGGTTTTACTCAGTCCCTTCAGGCAAATGCCTGGCTAGTACGTCAAATTACCAAAATCGCTAAGTCCCATGTACCTTCCAGTTCAATAATTATCGCTCCATTCGACAAGATCAACCTGCAGACTGAGCTACATCCAGCGTCGTTAAATAAACAATAAACACATTATTTCTGCATCACGGAGTTACTGAACGATGCCACCACTGAATTCTACAAGAGATAGATTTATCTAACAGAGAGAGAGATACATTCACCCCTCTCTCTCACTCTTTGCAATATGAAATCCTGATTGCCTTCCTTTCAAGTGAGAGCTAACCACTGCTTAGCTAACCTAGAATTACTCTTCGCTCTTTTCACAATACCCTAGCATTTTAAAACCATAGAATATGGCGGGGCGGGAAGGGGGGGTGTGT
Organism: Zootermopsis nevadensis; assembly: GCF_000696155.1. The sequence continues at coordinate 798,094 of NW_019059621.1, forward strand.
TATTATTACTTATTCGGTAGCTGTTCCTGCCTGCCCGCCGACACTGGTAGCAACAAAACTTAATCATTTTCCTGAAGGAGCTAGCAACTGTTCGGTAAGACAGACAGACAGATAGACAGACAGGCGGGACAGAGTTCACCAAATGACATGAATCACAGGTGAGCTTTTTATTACGACCGTGTCTCTAATGCTAGGGCTCGTTCAGAACAACAGCCAGTACCGCGGAGGATGGATGGAGCGCGGTGCACATGAGAGCTGTCTGCCGTCCTGTCGAGCGCAAAAGGATTATTCTTCTGTCTCCGAATACACAGCTTGAAGACGCATGCCCCGTCTTTTGCAAGCGATTAGTCTACGAAAACAGCGCTAATTCATTCGGGAAACGCTTAAAGAACATAGAATGATTATTCAAAATAACAACACGACGCAAACTATTTTGGTGCGTTGCCGATAATTCGTTAATATAGCTTCGTATTTAAAATTCGTATGGTGATAGGTTATAAATACATCTCACTAGACTTACGAGTCATAATAAAAACACATTTTGATCATTCAGAACCCTAAAATTCATCATTAAAATAGAGGGGGGGGGGTGCTTTTAATAGGTTTACCTGCGTTTGCTGAAAATTCTCTGATTGTTTCAATCTGTGATTTTGGAGGCTTTTCTTTAACTCTTTAACTGACGGCGTGTCCAAATCTCATCAAAATTTTGACAGTAGTTTCTTCGGTAAAACATGAGAACAAACGCGACCTCCCCTATATGCAATCACTTAGTGCACTTTGTAACCAAATTCATGGATGAGAGCACTTCCAGAGATGCTAGAAGTCACTCAACCAGTCAGTCAATTACCTGTCTGACATGAAACCTGAAATTTCATTTCTCTGTTTAAGAGAACTCGCCACTGGTCACTATCCTGATTCATATGGCTCCAGTCCACACCATTACTTCTATGTCCCTTCGGGTTTCCCGACCAAAATGTTCTTGTGCACGTGCGTTTTATAAGAAATTTGAATCCGCCACTGGTGTGTTTCAGCAACTGGCAGTTGCTTCTCTCCCACTAGATAGAGACATTGATCGAATTATGAAAACAACACAGAGGCTACTCATTACAGAACTTGAGGTAGAAAATACAAATTATTTTTGTCTATGCTTCACGTAGCTAAGGGACGCAGCAAATATTGAGTAAGGCCACCCAAAGTAATCCAGAGACGCAATGTGCCTGTCAGCCGCAGGATACAGCCATGAGATGGACTTGAAAATAAATTGAAAAATAATGAATAGGCGTTATATGTGCACTTAAGAAAATGGACGGACGACGTGAGGGGGGGGGGGGGTG
>NW_019059621.1:799619-839116 GCF_000696155.1 Zootermopsis nevadensis
GCGCCTTTTGCACAATACAAAGGCATGGACCACCGGTGTAATCACGGTCTGTAATAGCTCCGACCACCTTGAATCAAAGGCGCAGGAATTTCCAATACCTGCCTTCCGCCTCAACATCGCAGAGTTACGTATGGGAGCACCATACGTCTGCGAGCAACAGCGCGTGGTTCGAATCTCGACGCCTGCAATTTCTACTATTCGTGCCTAAATTTGTGGTGTAGTGTTTAGGACTCTAGCTTCGTATTCGGAAGGTTGGCGATTCAAATCTCGGCCGAGTGGCTGAATGAGATCACCGGTAACGAGATAAAGAAGTATAATATTAAAATGGATCTTATGCAAATGAAATTTGCGGGTATGGCCTGGAATACGAAGACCTGGGATTATATACATCGCCTAGTTTTACTAGTATCAATGCTAATCCTTCGAGTTTTGCGCCGGACAGGCTATAGTTAGCTAATTAGATAGTCGCTGAGTAAGTCAGTCGGTTTGTATGTTGGTTATTTAGCTAGTAAATTACTAAAGTAGTCGTTAAGGCACTAAGCTACTTAGTCAAGCAGATTATCAGGAGGACATTTAGTGATTGAATCAGTCAGCCAGTGAATCAACCTTAGTGATGGAGGTAGTAAGCTCCTCTGAAACGTCGGTCAATATATACCATTTTCATTGCTACCGCATTTCTTTCCGCTGATGTGAAAAACCACACTATGTGCCAACCTAACAGGGCTATTTCTCTTTCAGTTTGTTCGCTAGCGGAGCGTCCCACTACAGTGCTACCAACCTAACACCACACTCGCCATCCGAAGCGAAGTCCGGTTACCCTTACTTCGGCCAACTGAGTGGTATGGAAGCCGGCATGGTTTGTGGCAGGGTACACTGACAAGACCACCTCATACAAAGACACGGATCACAAAGTTACTGTTTGTTTCCACGTAATTACACCGTCGGCGTATGGTCTGTGGACAAAAGAAGTTGAAACGTGTGCTTCAGTGATTAACAGTTTGAGTGCTATGAACGTGATATTTGGTACAGTATTGCCAATTTTACTTTAATTTTGGTGTGTGGTGTGAAAATAAACTACTGCTGATATCTCCTGACTGGTCGTGCCAACTATTTGTGACTTTCAGCAAAGAAAACAAACATCTTAAACAGAATGACGAAAAAAAATTTATCGATTTGTCGAAAATTCGTTATCGACATATAAAGGATTCGGTATTGAATACCAGTGTTGTAAATTGTTTCAATTAACAAGGGACATTATATAATACAAAAAGGAATTTTAGGTACTTATCAGTTCACTAAGCCGGAGGGGAAGAGACCGCTGGGGAGACCTAGACGTAGATGGGAGAATAATATCAGGCGGGATCTATGGAAGATAGGAGTTAAAGGAGACTGGATTTTGTTGGCCCAGGACAGGGTCCGATGGAGGGCTTTGGTTAATTCGGTGATGAACCTTCGGGTTCGGTAAGCCATCTAGTTAGTTATCAGTTCACTAAAGTTTCGGTATGCAAGCTAAGTACACTGAACTTATTTGCGAAAATTGGAATAAATTCATTATTTCACCGGAATCTCAAGTTGAATGGAACCAATATAAAGAAGCAGGTTCAAGTAGGCCTATTCCTTCGTTAAATGTAAACGAATTACTAACCTAAAACTTCAACTGCATTCAATTTATTTCGTTTGCCTGCGTCTGGTTTTGCGTACAGAACTCTGTGATGAGTAAAAATGCCTGAAAAGCATTGTGAATGCAAAACTTCGTTCTCGACAAAAGTAATTATTAGTATTAACTGACAAGAAATATTGAATTAAATTGCAGTTTTAGAACTTCAATACCCATTTCTATTGAATTTTCTACGACACTAAACACGACTTAGGGAAACATATTTCTTATATTTTCTGTCAGTATTATTGTGTTCATCTTTACGACTTGGCTTTGAAAATAGAAGGCAGTACGTTCTTAGGAAACACTGGCAAACATATACAAGACTACACGCTTTCACAACCCAGAAGACCACAATCGACATCTTTACAGTCGTAAGAACCTCACATCTCAGCATTTAGACATACGCACAATCGGATAAACGCAATTTAGACTCTCCGTCCAACAGACACTTTGCTGTGATGTTAACATGAAGTTGATGAGAAGTGTTTTATATATATATATATGAGAATTTAGGCCTAATTTTAATGAAACTGAATTCTTGATATAAATAATTTTAAAACTCGTTACATTTCTGAAAATGAGTAACAGGTTTGATAATATTTTAATATCAAGTGATTGTGCTCATTTAAAAATAATCTATTTATTTGGTTAACAGCTTTATTGTAATAACAAACATATTCGAGTGGAAACAATTTTACTGTGCGAAGGCTTCCGCAGAGAATTTTCACCAACATTTATTGATAATGTACTTAAATTGCAACGAAAAGTTTCTGGTGTCACATAAAATACTTTATTTTAATATTATAAAATCTTGTTGTACATGGTAATTAGATTTATACGTTAATTAAATTTAAATAAAAAAAGAGTATCGCATATTGTTTTATTTTTCATCCTCAAATATTCATAGCCATTCATAAAAACATCTCCTCCCTCTGTGTATTGGTGTGATTTATAATATATAAAGCTTTCAACAAACCGACTGTCAGCTGGTACGTAACTAGTAAAAAAATCAAGGCTAATGTGTAAAAAATAATTTAATTTTTTAATCATATTTCCCACCCTCCCACTTTTTTATTCTCCCGTAGATATCTAGCAGCAAATTTATAACTGGTGTCGGTATGAGGACCTTTGTTAACGCGACACTGACTAGTTTTAAAGTCGAGATGTTGGCAAAAGATTAGAACGAATCAGAATTCGTCGGTTATTTTTACTTGTCACTGCAAGAAAGACCCATCATTATGCGTCCCTTTTGACTGTTTCGACTCTGAGAGATGCTGAGAGCTGCCGATGGTACGGACTCTTGACAGTGAAGGTTGGTTGTAGTTAGTTGTTTGCCCACAATTTTTCATGGCGCTTCAACTTGCTGGGGAAATGTCTGGCGAACAGAAGTTTTATATTCCTGTTCACCCCTGTGTATGTAACACATATGCCAGTCAACAGCTACAGACTAGAAACCAGGAGTTCGATTCCCGGAGGGAAACAAGAATATTTTTGTCGGTCATCACGCACAGCCCGGTTCTGGGGCCCTCTCAGCATTCAGTCCGGTGGATACCACCGGTGAGCTCTTTCTTGGAGCTTACTTGCCTTCGTCTAGCGCCAAGGTAAGGATGGAGCTTTTCCTCCACGCCTTCACGTCGTGACGATGAGAAACACAAACCGCTTTAACTTTAATCAATATCGAAATCTGATCCCCACTATCACAGACTGCTTTAGTAGCAAATGGAGTGTAACAGGGGAAATATACCCGTGTTAGGATTCAAGCCGCCATTAGTGTGCAGAGAAGTTGCTAGAAGTCTGCACGGGCCTGTTCTCTAGCCTTCCTATCTTTCGATGCTGTAGAACTTAAGCACTTGAAAAAGCATCGTTAAATAAACCAAGAATAAGATATATAAGAGAAAGAAACACACAAACAAAGGAAGAACGAGAGATTGAGAATGAAAAACAAAGAGTGGAAGAAAGAGAGGGAGAGAGGAATAAACAAAGAGGAAGTAGACAAGCCAACAACATGAGAGCGGGTGAGAGGCTTCCAGAACTTTTTTGCGACGGACATCGGACACCGGCTATTAAATAGTGACGCAGGACGCGCACCAAATCGCAAGGAGCACGATCTGTGCAAAATCTGTCCCCCCGGTAGGCTACGGCCGCCTCGCCTCGGGATCGGATCGTAGCCTCACCCACACCCTCGAGATCGTCGTCGTGTGAAATCGGAGAACGTGTCCAGCAGGTAACACGTGCCGTGTGTCACTGAGATCGACCACCTCACAGGGATGGCCACATGACAACCCGAGCTGAACGGAATGCAGAACTGCTCATATCGGAAAATGGAACAAAAGAAAGCCTGTGTCCGTATTGAAAACTAACACGCAAAAAGTATTTCTGGCAGAATTAAGCAGTTTACCGCAAAAGCAAAAATAGGAAACTTCTAAATTTTCATTTCTACAGTTTTCCGTTCATTTAATTTTGCACAGAAACGCGCTTTCTTGAATTTACCAGAGATTGGAAACTAATGGGACCCGAGGTAATTTTTATTCAAAAATGGGTTCCAAAAGCCTCTAATTCAATGTGTACTGGGGCTCTTTCTCCAACGCAAATCCGTCTTTGAGCGATACTGATCACTAATCTCCTTCAAGTGTCGGTGTCTAGAATGCTGATAAGCTTTACCTCTACGCCAGGTAAAAGACTCTGTAACGTGATACGTCCACTGACACATAAATAAATGTATGAAGTAATGGAGTACCACGAAAACAAAGACAATGCCTGCTCCAGTTACTTCCACCCTGTACGGCTGCAAGTACTTCAGTCCTAGCAGAGCCAGCAGAGAGCAAAACATTAAAAAATTGGAAAACTCCTTCCGGGACGATTGTCGACCCCTGAATTTTACCGGTACATGCTCATGTTGTAGTTGGGTAAATGAAGCCCTACAGCAGGTGTATGGAGCTAAGTCAGCATCCGACCCACCCAGTTATTAACCTCGCGGCGAGCATGTCTGAGGCACGTGACAGCAGGAGAGACAGCCACCCACACGGGATGAAGGAAGAAGCAGAGATAGCAAGAAAGGGATAAAGAAGGAAGAAATAGGAGTCACAAATAGCCAAAAAAGGATTCGTTAACCCTTTGAAGACGCAACTCACGTAAACACTCTTTAAAAAATCAGTCCGTACCGCAAAGAAAACACGCTTTCTAAGAAAATAATCGCTTTTTTGTAATCAGAATGACAAAAACACGAGTTTTAAAATGCAGAGTTGAAGCAGATTTTAAAGAGTTAACAAGGCCGCTCCAACCGCATATGGATATTAGGAAGATTTTAGAAAGAATGTGGCCTTGGTCTATTTGAAGGCACTACCTGGAAACACCGAGGAAAACCGCGAAACATACAGACAGTTGGTACACGAATCTTCTCGGTTTATTATTAGTACCTAGAAGTTTAATTTTTTTGAAATAAATAAAATGGAGAAGACAACTGACTTTTTTCAAGTCTGAAAGGACTAAATCAGAATATATTTTTGTCATCGTTCGGCTTAAAACCACTGTCCAAAAATACCCACTGCATCGCAGATTTATCAACCAAGATCTCTTAATCAGAAACTTACAAAAAATTATTATTGGTAATAAAAATGGACTCGAGTCTGTGGCGAAGCCATTGCTCTGTACAAATCCGTCCTTCACACGGATTAAACCTTTTCGGCTTAACTGCCCGTTCTGAGCATTAAAATTCTAATGACGACGGTGGGTCGCTAATTGGAGAGCAGAGCAATAACAAACCGAAACGTTAACATACAATCGTCAATTTCACGTTTTCTGCGGTCAAATCTAAATCCTGCAACATTTCAGGTCTGTTAGGTGAACCGCTTTGCCATTAGCAAGCATCCCTTTCACCACATGCTTCATGGGCCCACTACATTTCCTTTTTTGGTACAGAGTTTTGCTTTTTCTATCGGATTTCAGCGTGATGACACAGGATATAGGCCTACTAAATTCATCCGAGTAAAGGAATACATTAGACACATTCATGATTCTTCCCAAAATATTAACGATCATAATATTTACAACTACAAATTACACACTTTTTACAATAATAGTAGTAATAAATACATCATAAATTGTTAGGATGTGAAGGAATCGATTGGATTAAACTGGCTCAGAATGTGGCCCAGTGGTAGGCTTGTACAATAATTCATATTCAGACTCCATAAAAGGTGGTAAATTTATTCCAAAACTGAGTATGTATTGTGATTCTCATAATGGGGGTTGGCAAGACTACATAGTTTTGAAAATGTCTTCAGTATGAAATAACCTGCATAAGGCATGAACTCGGACCATTCGAAGAGAAAGCAGGTGATGAACCCGTGAGACACGGCTTGCAGGCCGAGCCCTCAGCTGTGTCCGTCCCTCTCTTGATAAGCATGACGACAAATTGAAAGGAAGACGTCGGGCTCCCCAGCTGTTGTTTAGGACATGACGCCGCGCGCCACGAAGAATGGCCCACACCCGCCACCCATCGCTCGGCCACGACCATCGCAGACATCAATACCCCTCAGTAACGAAGCGTGAATTTTTCGTACAATTTGTTGGTCTTGTCATGTGCGCCTTTCTGGGTGGTAAACGGATGGACCATGGAACTGAAGCGGGTGGTTTCGATTACAAAACCAAAAGCGATCTAAAGGTCTTAGTCTCAGAGGAAACGCGACCTAAGTCTCTTGCAGTCTTGTGTAACTAAGGAATAAGTGTGTGACTACACATTTCACCTAACGCTATTAGAGTAGTGAAATCGAGGACATCGGGTTACGATCATGAAAATGTGGCTAGGAATGCAGACAACTGTCATGGGAAAACGTCTTGAGCACATCGTCTTGGAAGACCGATAATGAAATGGGAGAAAAAATTGGTAAACATCTCAGATAAATAGGTGGATGGATCAAATCATTTCATAGTTGTGTTTTTCTTAAAAAAAATTGATGTTTACTCAGTTGATCAACAAATTTTCCGCTTTTATGGTACCCCATTGTCCCGCACCGTAGCAGCGCAGTCTGAGGCATCATGCTTCGGACCGGCGCTCTGGTTCGAGTCTCGGGGGAGAAGAAATTTTCTCATGAGCTTTCGACCAGTGTATGGGACCGGTGCCAACCCAGCATCGTAAGGAAACTGGGGAGCTACGATATGTAGCGTAATCCGGTCAGGAAAGCTAGCAGTGGCTGGGGGTTCTTCGTGCAGACCACACGTCACCCTATATCTGGTTGGATGATCGTTCACCTCTGCTTAGGCATATGAACGTGAGGCCAGCAGTCAAGTTAGTCGGCTTTGGCTCTCTGGAGCTGTTACGCCATGGATTTAATTTTAATTTTTAATGATATCCCATTAATTACCATGTCCACAGATGCTAGCCATTTTAATCTATCCTATGCAACGATATTTTCTGAGATTAATCTCAAATAATTGTGTTATATATTTGTTGTTCTTCCCATTATTATTATTATTATTATTAAGTGTTCTGTCTTACGACAGGTCCATTGCTCTGCCCAAAAAGAGCTCTCCAGTTGTCCCTATTCTCGGCTTCTCGCTTTAATTCCTGGAACGTCATCTTCTTTCCTTGTTTAAGGTCGTCGGTTAGCTGTATCAATCTTCTTCCTAGTCCTCTCTTTCCTTCAACCTGGCCTTCGGTGATATCACTTCTGTGCTATATATTCCAGTGGCTCATCCATCCTTCTTTATTTGATCACCTTAACATATTAAATGTAATTTTCATCATCCTGTTACTTAGACTAATTTTGTTTAAAAAAATTCTCCTCACCACGTTGTTCTGAAACACCTCGTGACACGAGGCTTAATGTTAGCCTAATTTTAAACAAATGAAATTGACTTTGGAGCGACCTTTAAAATTTTATTACATCCTACATAAAAAAAAGAAATCTTTCCACTCTTCCAAATCAGTTCCATATTTAAATGTTACAAAGCAGCTTTAGTCAACAATCTTATCGTGTTCTTGTACAGGATTTCATGCATCCGATAGCTGGAACCTTGGTGTTGCACTGTGTATTTTTACCTCGTTCCACTGCTCACCCCCAACAATTCAAAGTGGCAGGGGACGGAGCCATCATGAAGTCGAACCAGTTTTACCCCCTCTCTCGTTCACAAGAAAGGTGGGACTCTCACAAAGTTCCCCCGAGGCTCAAAACTGGTTGGTTCAGAAGGCATAAAAAGGACATTTATCAGAGGCTAAACACGGCTAATGATAACCATGGAAATTCATTGATACTAGTTACCCCATTGTCGACCGTTCCCTCGTCTCTCATCCTTCCGCCCTAACTTTGCCACTTTTCATCCTGTGTCTCCACCCCTCTGAGTTTCACCCTACTGTAAGCAACCCTTAGCTTTGATTAAATAACATAACCCCTACTTTTATTTCAGGTTACATACATCTATTACTTATCTTATATGAAAGGCTAGATAAAGGCAGTACGTGAATTTTGGAACTCATTTGTTGTAAAAAAAAAGCTATAATTGAAAATGGAGTGTAATGATTTCCATAGAATTAAATACCGTACTTTGCAGCTGGCTTCTCCAGTCTGTCCCAGATATATATTTCCCAGAAGACTCGAATGACTTTACCGCTGTTAGTAACAAACAAATACAAGGATGAATCATCGCCCCGTCATATGAATTTACCACTGTGTAAACTTTGCGATTATGTTTTAATCATTACACTGCAATTATATTACGCAATTCCTATTGTCTAAAAGATGACTAATATATGCGATGTTCAGGGAGTTTATTCCATGGGACCAAATGCTTATTATTCAAGGCGTATTACGTATGTCGACTGGAAACAAACTTATTCCGAACAGAAATGCTGTTTACGAATGTTAAATTATCACAGCATGATACACAGAATTATATAACACATTATTTTTCTGGACTAAATCCATCGTTTAGAATTTTAAAATGAAAACCACGACGTCAGGTCAGGATTGTATCATGCTTCATAAAATTTAGGTGAGATCTATAATTCCCATCACATACTATTCTGAAAGACAAAACTGCTGCCTGTCTGTCACTAAATTCGTTGCAGGTTTATGTACAAAGGTGTACCACGCTTTAAGAGATGCCTGTTTCATCCGGACAAAAGGGTGAGCCATAGAGAAGTCCTTATATTTGATCAATACGCTCAGATTTAAAATTAAGCATAAATTATCATTCTTTGTTCGCAGTGTTCTGTGGGGTAGCAACAGAGCACATGCTACGTTCGGTAGAACGGTTCGCTTGTAAGCAAATCCGACACGCGAAATGCCATCCATTACGACTGAATGTCCCGCGCTTTGATTGGGAGATGATGCGATATGGAGCAGATATTTATTAATGTCTGAGTGTCCGCGTGTATGAGTGCCTGTTCATCCAGAAGAAATGCGATCCAGTAACTCCTGATGCATGAATCTAACCTCTGAGAATCACTTCTTGATTTATTTAATGAAGGATTTTTCAACTACACAGTTTATCTGTGTCAATATTAGAGTGAATATAAGCAAAGGGTTACGATTAATTCAGTATATTGGAAAGGATGCGGAATAAATATACCGTGGCCTATTTTAAGGTATTATTTATTACTGGTGTGAAGGGGTTGCTGTAAAATATGTACGTCTATTACTTGTAGTTAATTATTTTTGTGAGATTAGTGCGTTCTTTATCATTCATTTACAATGTGAAACTTTTTTTTAGACACACCCTGGATTAACGTCTCCATACTAAATAATATTTAAAAATATTATTAAAATATATATATTAAAATTGTCCGTCAATCACAATAAAGTAATATAAGATAATTAAATGGTTAAAATATTATCCTTTGTTCCGTATCGAGTACTCGATTTACATATGGAACATTCTCGACATGTTTCGGCTTTCATAGAGCCGTCATCAGGTGTATGTTATAAACTCTTAATTCAATTACTAATTTTTAATTTTTTAATTTTCTTATCATTTCTTCGTTTTTCATTGTATCAAAATTTATTGATGTGTTATATAACATTGATGTAATCGTATTGTCGGAGTGATGTTAATGCTGCGTATATTGGTCTGTGAATTAAAGGATTCAAAACCATTAATGAAATTGAATATAGAAAACAAAATAAATAATGAACAAACAATACAACTTACCAGGTATATATAAATTGAAATGCAAGGATTGTCCACTAATATACGAGGCTCGTCCTTAAAGTAAGTTTCCCTGGGGCCGTTTACAGAAACAAAACACAATTTCATGGAAATATTTATTGATTTATCAAACTGCCTTCTCGTTTACAGTGCATGTAGTTTCCACGGTAACAAATATAATTTAAATTCATTAAACCCCCACATATAACTTAAATTAATAAAGACAATTAAGAAATTTTCTTTTCTCAGTCATCAACAAATAAGTAGACTACAGATGTTATTCAGAGCATAAATTTCTGGCGTTCATGGGTGAGATATGTCGTTCACAGCACAGTAATGGTTAAAACTATATTTACGACGCCCAGATGTACCTGATTTACTTGGTGGATGCCTAAAACGCGTCTCTCGAATGCAGGCAGATGTTTGTTACATCCGCCCACGAATTTGGGTCAAATGCTGTAGGCCTATGTAGCTCACGAGTAGGAAATTTGTTCACCTGAACAGCATTGGTCACGCTTTAGATCTAAAGCAATTTTCCGTGTCCATAGCAAAGCTATAATAAAGACTCTGAGAAAATCACAGAAGACATATTTAGAATAACAGGCTTGGTTAATAAAGCTAATCTAATAATTTAATATTAAAGACTTTAAAAACTGTAAGGTCGTCAGCTAATCAATAAGTTATATTATCAAACTAACCTCATGGAGCCGAGTCCTTATTGGGAAATTGATAGTAGCTGAGCTGGTCATTAAATTCCCGACTTTTTATGCAATCCAACTGTTCATTGCCGTGTTCACAAGAGCACGCCACAGGTCCCTGTCTTCAGGCATATTAATATAATACACTTCCCTAAGATTCATTTTAATATTATCTTGTCATGTACGCATTTATCTCCAAATATTTTCGTATCTTCGGCTTTTCCGGTTAAATATTTATGCATTTCTCAGCTTTCACATGCGTGCTACATGTCCCGCTCATATCATCTTTGACTTGACGACCCTAATAATATTTGATAATCGGCAAAAAATTATGAAGCTCCCAATTAATGCCGATTCCTCTTTCTGAGGTCAAAATACTCTCCCCAACCATTTTTCTCAAAGATCCACGTTCTTTGTTCTTCCCTTAGGCCGGGATACACAATTTCTCATGCACATAAGCCACAGGTGAAATTATAATTGTTTATGTAAGCTATCAAATTTCTAACGCGACGTGAAAGATGACAGATTTCTGGTGTACTGGACCGTGTAGTCCCATAGAAGTTGACTGACGTTTTAGAGGTGTTTACTGCAGCCATCATCAGGGCGATTAGTCCGATGATGTCGTCGTCAAGCACCTCTGAAACGTCGGTAAACTTCTATGTGTGTGTTTTGATATTAAATCTTTAAGTAAGGAAAAAGGAAAAATGTATACGATAACGCCAGTATGATATCAATCTACGTAATCCCTAGGAACCTTGTAGATCAGTAAACAAGATTTTATCAACCGCATTGTAACGCGGATCACATGTTAAGAAATCATGGTAATACATCTCAGGAAGGTTTCAAAACCGAACAAAATAATTTAATACCAATACACCCAAAAACTTGGCTGAGAACGGAAGTTTTATATTAGACATCGCCATTTCCTTGAAACCACCATTTTACTGAAACCCCCCCCCCCCAATAAGATGAATCGGAACACCCATTGTGAAAAAAGAACACACGTATATATGCGTGTCTGTCCTTCTGCAACAAAGTAAGAATTGTCGTCCTAAGATGGATTTAAGATTTCGTTACAGTCTCGGATTTTGTTAGAAGCGCGAAAGTTTTCCGGTCAAAATGGTCTCAAGTACGTCTTTTACACAATCAGGACCAACTAATGCATTGCAGGAGCACGCATTATGTACAATGTGTACATGATAATGGCTGCCATGATCCATATAGGAAGAAACGGACGGGAAAGCTTTGCTTAATTTGACCATTGGATAAGCAGCTGCGACTTTAGGATGTCCCGAACACTAAAAGGTAGAGTTTTAAACCAATGGGAAATAAGGTAGCAGCAGTGTCTAAAAGTTGGGGGGTTCCCCTCCTGTATTTTTCGCGATCTTTTCTATGGTTTAAAGGTAAAGACCAGAAAGGAGGATTGGGGAGGTTATAGATCGAGTGACATCCATGGTAATTCGAGTTGAAAAGATGATGGCGATATTTTTTATTCTGCGCGCGACCTCCAAAGGGGAATCCGTCTGTGGTGGCTAAAATTTGCCGTGAAGCGAGACTTCTCTTATTCACGTTTCTGTAGTATGGCTGCTGGGGGCTTTGTCAGAGGATCGCATTAGACATTGGTACAGCCCGGGCAAATATTTCCTGAAGGTAGGAAAGGTAAACACGTCGTGTGAGGAGACGTACCTTCTGTTTTTCATTCCGAATAACTAAATAACATTTCTCGTTATTTCCTGCGTCTCATCAAACGCCTTAAATTAGGCAACCTCTTTCATTATTCTTACCTACTTTATTATTTACGATGGCCACGGTGGTCTAGCGGTTAGAACGCTGGGGTCTCGGGTTCGATTCCCGGCGGTTGGGCAAGGCCGTGGTCTAGGCAACACGGAGTTTTCCTCCGTGGCATGCCAACAATTACTCCATTCACACACAGAAGAAGGCAATGGCAAACCACTTCTGGATCATCTGCCAAGAACGTATATGAACAGGTCCCAGTCCGAGAAAAGGATGGAAGGATCCTGTTCATATGGACCTGTCGTCAGACAGAACACTAAAAAAAAAAACATGATAGCGAGGAAGAAACAGGATGTAGACAGTCACATACTGAGGAGCTTCATAATTTGTACTTTTCACAAAATATTATTATGACGGTGAAGTCGAAGAGGGTAAGATTGGACGGGAATGTAGTATGCATGGAGGAGACGAGAAATGCGTTTAAAATTATATCCGCAAGATGGAAAGGAAAGAGGCTATCTGGAAGACCTCTGTGTGGATGGAAAGATATGTAGAATTTAACATCTGCACTTCTTGATGAACTGGTAATTTTTTATCTGGTCAAGAAATTCCCTCTAATGTTTAATGAGGACAACAAAATCTCGTCTACATTAAGAAAGTGCTAGGGCTGCCGCACAGTATGTGAACATGATGATGACCATCGCTGGTCGAAACAGGTAGTTCTGCAACAAGCGAACACCTGAAAATCAGTGATAAAGGATGTGTAAAATTACAGTGACGACAACATGTGAACTAATACGTAGACTAACAATTCCATCTGTCGCACGACATTCTTTGCGCTACAGAGCATGTCAAGTTTAGGTCGGAAACAATCTCTCAGCGTCGCTTTGCCATAGTTCTGTCTCTTCCTGTACGACAAATCGTCATTCGCCCGCTACGCGGTCTAGTTCGATTCCAGGTAAGTAAACCGTCTTCTAGCTGAGACTGTACGAGGACAGCTGAGGTGAAGAACAACAGTCTCTCTCTCTCTCTCTCGTTCGCTCATTTATTCTCTCTCTCTCTCTCTCTTTCATCGCCGGTAGCGGAGTTTCGTCGCACCGCGACCGTTACGTAAAATTCGGGGTGAAGATTTGATCAGCCATGGTAGTGTTAGTGGGAAAATGAAAATGTGTAATCGTGATTAGCAACGTGTCTTTAGCGACGTGAGTGACGTGGCACACCAGCTCAACAGGTGCCTCCACCTGTGAGAGTGTAATGACCACGGTCGACAAATTCAAATTTGAAATAACTTGATTCATTTTCAGATGAAGATTACGGTGTATGATCCTTCAGGGCGGTCACGCGTTGACGTCAAGGCACGTAAACCGACTTATTACGTAACTATAATTTGGTTATTTATTAATTAACACATGGGTTTTAACGAATAAATATATGACTTGTCCATTGTGTTTGATAATACAGAGGACGGTCATGGCACATCTTCAGGTCCCAGATGGAAGAGACGGCCTCCACGTATGGAAGAACTTCGATTTGACCACCCTTCCGACATTTGTAAAAAGTAAAGTAAAGTTTGTCCCACTATACGCCATGTAGGCGCTTGGGGTGAGAGGAGGTATAGCTCCTCTCTTCCTTGACCTCGGCACTAGATGGGGGTGAGTGGTCAGCATCACGCCCCGGCCGGCTTTACCCCCGGGAAAGGACCCCGGTACCCATTGTAGAGGAGGCTGGGTGGGCCCCAGAGCCGGTCTGGACGCAGAGGCTAGAGGAAAAATCCTCTGCCCCCGTCGGGGATCGAACCCCGGTCGTCCAGCCCGTAGCTAGTCACTATACTGACTGAGCTATCCCGGCTCATTTCCGACATTTGTACTACTCATCAAATATTATGAGAATGATGAAAACAAGGAGGATAAGAAGGAATGGACATATGGCACAAGAAGAGATAATAAATGAGGGCAGACGTTTGGTTTGGAAGCCTAAAGTGAAGAGAACACACATCACCTAGTCTTAGACGGGAGGATAATGTTAAAATTTATCTTAGGAAAATAGGACTTGAGGGTGTGGATTGGATTCTCCTGGCTCAGAATAGGAACCAGTGGCGAGATCTTGTGAAGAAGGTAATGAACCTTTGAGTTCTATAAAAGACTGGGAATTTCTTGAGATGCCGAGCGTACTGTTAGCTTCTCTAAAAGGACTCTGCTTCATGGAGTTGGTTCAATACAGAGGATAATTGTCATGATGAACTGATTAACGAAGCAGCTAAACTGATAACTTGCTAACTAGATTATCAACTGTGTAATCAACCTGGGCCTGATAATGTTGATAGCTGTGCCCACTAATCCACCGCTTCCCCCAAGCCTAATCAGAACCGATACACAAACCCGCGTCCTTCCCTTAGACATTTTTAAGAAGCGTAGCTTAATGGCAATTTCTCGCCCAGTTTCACCGTCTTCATCCTCATAAATTTGTTCCTGAAGTCCTAAGCGCCGTAAACAATTATTTTCATTGACATCTCTAGCTTGTTGCAACAGACAGTTTAGGACAGAATCTTCCCTAGATCTTTTATGGAATGACGTTCTTTCAACTGCTTAGGTTAAGCAACGCCGGATGACGATTGCAAAACAACGCTATAGGAATGGGTCGTGGCCGATTTAAATTACTATCGCAGTGGTTAACCGGAGGCACTCCGGAAAACGAATTTTCGTTGGCTGGCCTCCACGCCAGAGGTAGGGAGCACGAATATTTTTCTAAACAGTCACTCACCTTCGAAAAACACAAGCGGACTGTTTTCTTGGAGGTAGGAACAGAAGTTTATGAATATTGTACGATTTGAGGTTTTCACGGCGGTGAGTCTGGAGATGTGACTACAGGGCGCAACAACCCAGAAGGCAGGTATCTTTATGAATATTGCACAGTATTTGTTTGTTTAAATTAAAAACATATTTATGGACCCAAGCTGTTGCCTTAACGCCTTATGTGACTTTCCAAAAGAGAAATCTTTTCGCTCAACAAGTACGAGTAATTGTAACCCCCACACCCATCGATCCCTGCATCAACAAACTTTCCGTATCAACACGACTGTCATAAAACACACACACACACAGGCATCGATTCTTCATCGATAGTTTTATTCAACATGTGTTACATTTTGTTGCGAGAATTTTGTGTCAAACATATTTATGGCCACGTGTATTTTCGTAACCCGTCTTCGTGAGGCGAGATTTTGTGGTGTGACCACCAGATTTGTTATTCAGAGGATTAAATGACCTGCTAAAAACTCATCTATCTAAAATTCACCTCTAGATACACCGGTGATTAGAAAGGGTAACCCAAAATCTACCAGTGTGACTGGGTACAAACCCGGAGCTCTCAGCTGGGAGTGAGGCACCAGACTATCTACCCCTCTCCGGGAGATGAGAATTTATGAGGTAGCCAGTGAAGTCGCACTGAACTGAAATCAAGAATCAAAGGTACCCGACTGCCATGTGGCTGCGTCCACCCCCCCCTCCCCACCTCGGCCCTGTCTTTGTCATTGTAAAACACCGCCAAACCACTACTGAGGTGGGCCGCCTTGCTCATTCAGCATGGGGGGTCAACCCCTGAAATAAAACAAAAACATTTCTAGCATTTACGCCACTAAGCATATTCCTTTTGGACACATAACTTTCCAGCTGCAACTACAAATACAATTTTAGTGTCGTATTTTTTTTTTAACTGTTGCTATGCGACAGTAACGCGCTACTGGTTTCCAAGGACGCGGGTTCTGGAATCCGATGTAAAACAGCTGAGCGGCACGAAATGCGACTTTTTCGGGGCTTGTCAGCGGGGACCAACACAGACTTTGCGTCTGCTAATGAACGGGGCCATTAGTTACCATTTGACGCTGTCAGTCACCCACGTTTCGATATCAACTTCGTCTGTCAATTGAATAAAAATTTTCTTGGATATTATCCATCGTCTAGTAAATGTAAAACGACGTTTCGGAGATGGGACTCTATCTCCGTCTTCAGGTTCCTACACAGTTGGGCCCACTAGATAGAGATAATCCCTATCTCCGGACCTCTTGGATATTATCCATCGTCTAGTAAATATAAAACGTAAAACGACGTTTCGGAGATGGGACGATAGTTTTATTCAACATGTGTTACATTTTGTTGCGAGAATTTTGTGTCAAACATATTTATGGCCACGTGTATTTTCGTAACCCGTCTTCGTGAGGCGAGATTTTGTGGTGTGACCACCAGATTTGTTATTCAGAGGATTAAATGACCTGCTAAAAACTCATCTATCTAAAATTCACCTCTAGATACACCGGTGATTAGAAAGGGTAACCCAAAATCTACCAGTGTGACTGGGTACAAACCCGGAGCTCTCAGCTGGGAGTGAGGCACCAGACTATCTACCCCTCTCCGGGAGATGAGAATTTATGAGGTAGCCAGTGAAGTCGCACTGAACTGAAATCAAGAATCAAAGGTACCCGACTGCCATGTGGCTGCGTCCACCCCCCCCTCCCCACCTCGGCCCTGTCTTTGTCATTGTAAAACACCGCCAAACCACTACTGAGGTGGGCCGCCTTGCTCATTCAGCATGGGGGGTCAACCCCTGAAATAAAACAAAAACATTTCTAGCATTTACGCCACTAAGCATATTCCTTTTGGACACATAACTTTCCAGCTGCAACTACAAATACAATTTTAGTGTCGTATTTTTTTTTTAACTGTTGCTATGCGACAGTAACGCGCTACTGGTTTCCAAGGACGCGGGTTCTGGAATCCGATGTAAAACAGCTGAGCGGCACGAAATGCGACTTTTTCGGGGCTTGTCAGCGGGGACCAACACAGACTTTGCGTCTGCTAATGAACGGGGCCATTAGTTACCATTTGACGCTGTCAGTCACCCACGTTTCGATATCAACTTCGTCTGTCAATTGAATAAAAATTTTCTTGGATATTATCCATCGTCTAGTAAATGTAAAACGACGTTTCGGAGATGGGACTCTATCTCCGTCTTCAGGTTCCTACACAGTTGGGCCCACTAGATAGAGATAATCCCTATCTCCGGACCTCTTGGATATTATCCATCGTCTAGTAAATATAAAACGTAAAACGACGTTTCGGAGATGGGATCAATTGACTCTTCACCATCGTCAAGAAGTTTTAGATCTGATAAACTTCGTCTGTGCTTATGTTTTAAGATGATTTACAAATTAAGTAGCCAATTTTCAGCATGAAAGGTTAGTGGACTGTACACGAATCAGGAAGGTGAAAAAATACCACACACCAGGCAAGGGATGCGTCCAGGAACACCATCCCGGCTAAACGGGAGATCAGACTCACTCCGCACATGTGCGATTATCAGTGTTTTGTGAATCGCTGTGCCATAGACCATGGAGCTTTACCTCTGTCATCCCTATGCGCCTTCGTGGTGTAGCGCTTGGGAACAGTAGGAAGTCTGAATTTTATCAGTAAATACGTGTGGTACTGCACCGATCGTGTTTAGGAGCACGTATTCAGAAATGTGAAAACATATCATTTGGCACAACGTGGGAAATTTAATACCTAATTAAACACTGAATTCAAACCATCAAAACACGCGAAACTTTTCACCGTTTACATTAATATTGGAACTGTCAGTCCTTGCATAGTGGAATTATTCACATCTGAAGATTTCCCGATATAATACGAAGTTTAGATACGGAAAGGCGAGGACGAGAATCCTTTAAACATTTTGCTGCATCCTTATTGGTTGGCGAAGCACAAAAATCGATTAGATTTTGGGTGAGATGGAATTTGTTACGGAGTAACAAAGGTTTACCACGATAAACATTGTTGTACTTAGAGGTACACTCAAGTACAGATTAAAACAGTAGAAAAGAAAGTGGAAACGTACTGTTATAGAACATTGTCTCTGTGTTCAACCATGAAAGTCTATCTTTGACATAAACTAAACATTTCTCTGAAACATGATACACCTATGAGGGTAATTCCATTGGAGGCCAGCCCATCTCCAAACAATGTAACTCCCTAGTTCCCTTATAAAAACATGGCGGTCATGCAAACTTCTGAGATGGGAGCAACACCAGCACCACATAATTTGCGTCCTGAATATTTCTATGGTTCTAGATAATAAAAAATTGTAGTACTTTTGAAACAAATGACAAGATTTCTCTAAAGAAAAAGTTAAAAGACTCGTGAATTTATAATATTACTATCATTAAAACGTGTTCGTAAAAAACATGTTTTAAACTGTGTAAGTATGGACAGAATTTTGTTTAAAATTTCGAGTAGGAATTATATCAGCATTTTCCGTTCAAATTCAAATGAAAATGTACAAACGTATTTTGATGACGAAGATGGACTGTGACCAAAATTTGTATTTTTCAGATTTACAGTGTCGTTGATCAACACAGAAGAATAACAGCATTCAAAGCTGTGAGAAAGCGGCCAAGCTTAAAGTTTTGAATGTCGCTGTGATGTTTGTGGAAGTTTAAGGAGTCAACACCTGCTTGGGTGGGCCTTCAACACCCGCTCACTATTGAACTTGCAGACGGGGGTAGTACGTCTTGTCAGTGACGGACAACCACCCCCACGCCGTATAGGTGAAAAGATTTCAAAACAACAGGACCAGAACCTATGATCCCTAATGGTTGTGCGTTGCTGCCCACAGTCTACTTAATAAAGTTAATTACAGATAAAATGAACCCTGAGAACGAAAGCGCATGAATTAGAAGTCGCTGCAACCAAAGATTATAAAAATATTTGGGACTAATTACGGCAAAATAAGTACGCAGTTTACTTTACACAAACATTTGATTGGACGAGGTAGGGGAGCCATATGTCAGCCTATTAGACACAAAGTTTATGAAAATGTCAACTGGACTCATTTGGATCAAGGGAGGGTCGAACAGCGTCCTTCCGTGGTAAAAGTTATAAATACCAACAGGACCTCTTCAACGGCAGAATGACTGAATGGCTTTTGACTGCTCAAAAAATTGTGTGCACCGTAGAGTTGGTTGGTTAATGAGGTCTCTGCTCTAAGGGTCAACTGTGGAATTCAAAACGCTGTTCTGTAAGTGGTCACGTGGGGATACCGAACATTTGCTTTGGAAATTTTACAGAAACTTTCCTGTGAACAAGACAGCTTTAAGGAAAACCATGAAATGTGGAAACACCCGAAAGAGAAATGCGACTTGTGTTTAATATAAATCTCATTGGTTTTAAGCCTATAGTTATCTAATAAAGTACCTATTAGCTTCGTAAACTTTTAACTCTCAGTTCATCCATTAATCTACTTATGTATTCATTCATCTATTCACCAACACAACCGTCTCTCCAATAATTTATTTATTCCCTTATTAATCCCTATTATTTTTATCTTTTCAGCCAACCATCCACAACAAAACATCTCCAAATAATTAATTAATTTCTCCCCGATTCAGTTACGTAACCGTTAATTTCTCTGCCCAATAATTTATGCATCCATCCATTCATTTGAGGTTATGTTTAACAAATTTCATGAAGAGGAAAATGTACTAGAGTGCACCACCAGTCTAGACACATAGACAGATCGTGAAGTTGTAGAGCTATTGATTAACAATTCCTCTTAGATCCTCTACAGCAGCTGTCGCAAAGTTTCTTCAAACGTACGTTTGACCACGGATACGTGTTTGTACTTAGCCAGCCCGCGGGTCTCAAGTTCCAGCGACCATTGTGGCGTTTGTTTATGTGACGTGCAGAGACGTGGTGGTACCTCTGAAGATGACAACAATGCTTTCCTTATCCGGCCATACATTGTATAATTGCAACAGCCACTTCTATTATTATTAACTTTTCATGTGCAGTAGTTCACATCAGACACAACACAGGTTTGCTTCAACCCACTAAATGTGGCAGCAAACCATGAATATGATTTTTGTATGCTACACAACATAAATCAGTTAGAAAATAAAACTTCAAATGCAACTGTTCCGTGATAAAACAGGTACCAGATTCGAATCTCGGCTCGGAGTTAAGCTAGCCTGGCGGTCCCTCAGAGGAAACGTTTGGATTCATACCGCGAGTGGGATTCCAACCTAAGATCCAAGGGATCCCGCGGTCGAAACTTGTACCGTATAAAAATATTACTTTCATTCAATGGAATTTCGCCACACCATCCAAATGTGAAGACGTGCTGTACCCATAATATTATGCAAATGGATTAATTGGACACGTGTCGGAAAGACACGCTACTGGGTGTCTCATAATTTAGCGTCTGGATAAACATGTCAGAAGATCCTATCCAGTTAAAGAATAGATAAATATATATATATATATATATACTTAAATTGACCAAAGAGACGTATTCCACCTGGTTAGAAGACAAAATAATAACATCCTGAGCACAAATGCTTACTTTAATAGACTTCAAAGATACGGAAGCATTTCTAAACAAAGATGCCACTTCATGACATTTAACAAAACGTCAAACTGTTCTCACAATACCTGTGAAACACGTCAGTGCAATGTTCATGACTTCTAACAACAAAACTCGTGTATTGTATTAGCAGCTAAGTCAGCCCACAGCAAGCACTAGGTTACCTGAGAACTCTTCCTAATCGCCATGGATACTGCAGTGACAATGACTTCAACAATCCTCAATTGAATGTAATCCCTTGGTCTCCTGCAGGGTCCGGAATGGGATTACTCTTCACGCTTTATCTGTGGAGAAACCACAGTGGAGTCTGTTTTGAACGATCCAAGGCAGACAGGATTGTCGTTTGCTGTATCAGCGGCCGTGGCCTTGTTTAAGGTAGGACAGAACTACTTATTCGCAAGATGTTCCTTATACAACTCTACCCACAGAGAAGAACACATGAAAACTGGGATAAAGCGACCATGTACTAACCCGTTATCTCAGTGTCTGAAACGTCGGAAATCGGATTCATAAAGAAATTAAGGGAGGATTACATTTGGAAAATACTTACTGATATGCAGTTCAGAATATTTGATCTTCTTGTCTGATATCGAAAAACTAAAATGGCAAAACGATAAATTTTCCTGCTTTTTTATGGGTGTGAAAATTGGTCTCTCACATTCAGGGAATAATATGGATTAAGAATTTTTCCGAAGAGGGTGATTAGGAGAATATTTTGACCTAAGAGGGATGAATTAACAAGACACTCAAGAAAACTACTTAATGAGAAGGTTCTTACTACACAAAGTGACTTCATTACGATCAAACAGAGAAGAATGGAAGTGCATATAAATTTTTTTACGAAAAACATGAAAGGAAGAGACTACTTGGAAGACATAGGAGTCGATGGGAAGATGGCATTTAAATGTATGATAAATAAATATGAAATGAGAGTGTGTAGTTCATTCATCTGACTCAGAACAGGTTTCAGTGACCGGCTCTTGTGAAAATGTGTTCGGTTTCCACACAAGGAGGAGGAATATGACTGTCTGAGCGACTGGAAGATTCTTAACAAGAACTGTGCCACGTGGTGCCTTGAACCTCACGTCTGTCTGCGGAGGTAGAGAAGCTCGTCACTTCCAAGTGTCTTCCTCGTTGATCTTTTAAATCAGAACTTCGTCACTCTTCGGAAAAAAGATGGCATTCTGGACTACCAAGTTGGTCATCCTGTGGTGGGTATTTTGGCTTCATTAGAGTAGCAGCAGTGATATTCTGCCAGTAGCCAACTGTCAACACAAACGTACCTCCATCTTGAAATGTCAACCTGTCACTCCAAATGATTCCAGTGCCTTTGTACCCTGGTTTCAAAACGTCAGAGTGGGCTGTGTCTTGTCGTGGTATTGCTGTCTGCTGTGGAACTCCACTGCCTTTAATTACAATTCCTTTCTTAGTTGGACAGGACATCTGAGCTCATAGTATTTCGAAATTCGTTGGCAATACCAAACTCTGTCACTGTGGGCGTGAAATGAAAGAGGTGCTTCTGATGTCTGTGTCTGAACAAAAGAGTGGCCTGAAGGACGTTACTTATTTCGTTTATGTATTTGGCTATTCAACACCAGATTTTGTGAAATAATGTCTCAAAATGTTTTTAATAAACTCACAAGCAGTACCGAAGACAGGAAAGTTTACTGTGCCAAGTTCTGGTTTAGAAAAAAATGCTCCTTTACAATGCAAACACACATACAAATAAATAAATAGGCTTATACCTGAATAAGTACTGTGAGCCTTCGTGTAGACTGTGACTCCTGTTAATTACAGAAGTGCACATACGAAACAAATATTTTTCTCTGAAAGTGGCAACCACAAAACCTTTCAAAGTATAATTTTCGATCAGGAACGCGTGAAAGCATTTGAAATAAACTTTCTGAAGTCTTATAAGTTGCTATAGGCATATAACGAAACAATTTCATATTTACCACTTACGAAACGTCGCCACCAGTGTGTCATTTCCATCCATGTCTTTCACCAACACAGTGATAGGTCTTATATCACACCTTTGTCTTGCTCTTCAAATTTGTTACAAGTCATGTCTCTTGACAAATAATATCCACCAGACAGCCAGAGGGGGGGGGGGGACACGATTCTGCGGCAAGAATTCTCTAGTACGAAAACTTCATTTGGGTCAGGATGATGGAACGAGTTGTCGCTGATGCTGTGCGCAGTGGGAGATCGTGTCGCCAGTCCCAAGTCACCGCTTTCACATGGCGTTTATATGTTATTACCAGACCGTTAATATTCTCAGTGGCGGATTTAGGTTTAGAGACATTTGAACAGTTACACAGGCAAATATCGATAATTTTCGATAGGTTACTGGTGTTGCGGATTATCTAAATAAGCTTTTACACTGTGCGATGCACAGCAGAAAAAGCCTCAATAAAATTATGCACAGTAAAAATAATGTGACAAGAAAAAACATTCTGATACAAGAGACATCAATTACGTAGATAATTAAGGATGTTTATAAAAAGGAACCTTTTTATTTCGCTTCTTATTTGGAGATCCCAGGTCAATCTAGGCCCAGAAACAGTCTATTCTGATTGAGGCTTTTCATGGTTTTTCCCAGTTTCGCCAGACGTTTCCTGGAATAAATTAAAATAAGCATTTATCTTATTTTCGTATTCCCCATTCTCTACACCCACAGAAAATTTCGTTTAGACTGAAAGTGTTATTATTTTCACAACGTAGACATAATTTTCCTGTCACAGCAGCTGGAAAGTGGCGAATTATTAACAAAATCCGCCACAGTATTTATTAGCCCAGCTTCTCGAATGATGGAGAAGGCAGTTAATTTCACATTGCTGCTTGTTGGTGTCAACTTCCCTCTTTGTGTTTGATTGCAGGTGAGTGAGTGTCCAGTGACGTGACGAAACCAGGACGTGACTTGTACCAATGATCAATCAAGCTGTGTGCGCCCGAGCTGCAAGCGATTTGAATCATTTTCACATTCGCCGTTGTTTGCAGGATAAAGGAACATCTCCTTTTACTCCACGGTGACAATGGAACAGAGTAATGTGGTCAGTCTGCAGAAATGTTCATCCACCGCAATGAGACCTCTGGGAGCGCTCAGTCACCTCCAGCACTTTGCTCCAATTCCTTGTCCCACAAAAGGAATTTCAGCATTGCCACTGCTTCTGTCAAATCTATTTATTTTTCCTCCGAAAGGATTGAGTTCTTTCAAGTCCGTTCTGATGGGAAAAAAAGTTTTTTTTCCCCCATCTAGTCCCAGGTTTTCCTACAGAGACTACAGCGCCAGTTGAATTCTGAATGATAGACAAGTCCTTGAAAACAGCGACAATAAATAACTTAAGAGGTTCTTATCAAGATGCATGAGAGATACTGTAGATCAGAAATTCTCAACATGTACCCCTTCGTCGTGTTTTATGAGGACCGCGTTCATGTCTTCTAACACCTACATTGATAACTTGTGTGATGAAAAGTAGATCCCTAACATCAGAGAAAATGTCTTGCCAATGTGAGCAACTGTGCTGCATTAAAATCATCTGAAGATGTAAGAAACCTGGCCGTATACCTTAAGGGAGCAGAAGGGCTATAGGTCCATCGGTTATTTCCTTCTGTGTTCTTCCGATTAGAATTTTATCTTGCCTGGAAAGTAGCCTATTAAACGCCAGCAAATTATGTCCCTTGGCGTCTGGCTCGTAGGACAAAGGTAGACCTTACAAAGAAGCTTTACTGATACTGATGCTGCCAGGATCAATGTTAGTAGCTGACAGTCCATGAATTGTATCTACTGTCACTTCGCTGAAGATAGGGTTCAGGAAGACTTGAGGTTCTTGAGAACGCGGCAATTAACCCTTAGTTGCACAAAGCAGTGAATTTCTTCATTATTAAATACTAACTCTTCATGGAAGTCGCTGCACTACGAGGCTAATTAATAAATTAAATAGTCCGTTGATTGGTTGGTCGTTCAGAAGAATATGCAGTCACTTAATTACATGGATAGTTCGTTACTGATAAATGGTATGACCAAGTTGCTGTTGAGGAGTTACGACTCTAACCATTGTGAGGATCTAAGGTGGACACACACACACACACACACAGGCAGACAGTTGAAAGATGAGTGCCGCTGACAAGAGCACGATGTCCAATAACAGAGGTAATGTGTAAAAATTTAACGACGCAATAACGCATTCCTTGAGATGAAAATCCGTGAAAGCCGAAAGCAGAACTTAAGCCTGGCACGCGGACACACCTGCAAAAAAAAAAACCTTGAAAATTTCCCACGGATCAAGAAATAATCCAACTTAACAAAAGATATTAGACTGTAAAAATCTGCATTCACATAAATTATGCGAGTGGGGTCGTGGGAGACCCCAGAAGGAACACTGACCTACCCCAAGAACAGTCAGCAAAATCGACAAGCGAGACTGAATCAGTCTGCAATGCACCTGTATCTTGCCTTTGAGTTATGACCGAAGCTTTTGTCTTGCAAATAAAAACTATTTTTCTTCTTCTTATATTTCTACATTCTCCTTTCCTCTCTACTCACTTTTTCTTCTTCTAACGTCTCAGACTAATGTCGAACGTGTAGAGGAATCGTTCACGCTAATTTGTTTATAATAAGTTCTAGTGAAACAAATGCGTACGAACTTAGTTACAGGCCTGCCTCTGCTTACTGCCTGCATTTTCTGTAAATCAAATGGCAGTTGTTGTACGGAGTGATGTGTGCGCGCACTTTATGGCTCTGGAGTTACTTGCCAAATCCACGTTAAACGAATAACATACTGAGAAGTCGTAAGGCAACTGACATATTTCAAATAAACTCCATTATGCACGTCTTGGTTTATCTTATCATGCCGATTAATCAAAGATTTTTCATCCTCCTTTGTCCTCTGTAGGGACGCAACGATTAAACAGCACAAAACTACCGTTTTCCACAGGTGTAAAACTTGGTCCGTCACTTTGTCGGAAGATCAACTTTATTTGTCACTGGGTCATACATGGAAGTACTTTGACGTCTCAAGACGTAAACTCTCTCAAAGAATTAATGGATGCCGCGTACCACTTGGGAATGTAAGTAGTTTCCTAGTGTCCAGAACTGACTGGTTTCACATTCCATCACATTATTCCGTCATTGAACAATATATTTTACTCCGTCTATTCAGAACATGAATCTGACTCTTCAAAGCGTGATAAAACCACATTATATGGGTCTTTATAAAAGTCGAGGAAAGGCATAAATCTCGACTTGTGAAACTTGTCCCAAGATTTGTATATTTATACTGCAGAACAAACGTCTCTTATTGCGGAAGAAAGTTTATGTTCCTTCCAAGTCGACCGAACACGATCATTCTTTGGCATACATCTAAGCTCAATAACCGATGCATCTAATATAGCATCATTAAATAACCTACCATCCATCCATATCCTAGATCAAAGAACAGTAGACAGGTGCTATAACATTATAACTCCTCTTAAATACTCTAAGGTTTAGATAAGCAAACAAGATTACGTAATGTGTCATTAAGGTGAAATTTAAAGATTAGTAATTACAGTTATACTATCAGATGGAAAGGGAAGCTGTGACACAAAGAGATGTGTGAGATTCGAGTTTTTCATGGCGGTGGGTTTTAAGATAGTAGATACTATCGCATCTGAGAAACATATGCCTACTCTCTCCATGAAGATGGAGATATTATATTTCTCGGAAAGGTCTTGTATACTTGTAGGCAGATACCAACATCTCGGAGAAACACGGTCCCATTCAGGGTTCAAGGTGACGTGTTCTTTCGAAACATTATTTCGTATCGACTTGTAAACTCACACACCCTTACAACCCAGAAGATCAACATGACAACAAAGACGTACAGGGGTCAACGTGTAGATAAAGTTATTAGGAAATTAGGCTTAGTAATAATAAGCTTTATAGGCGACATCTTGAATAATGTGTGTAAATGACTGTCCCTGCCGGGATCTTAAAACACAGGACCCGCTCGAAGACGAAAAGAAGACCGTTATAAAAATGGGCGAAACAGAAGATGGATGTATAAAGAGTAAGGAATTTAAATAAAAACAACTGATGCAAAATTGGCAGGGTCTTTCTTAAAATGTGATTAATTTAAATTGTTCATTTAGAAATTAAATTCTCTGTATTTATGCAACACAAAGATTCAGTTTTCACAGAAGTCCTTCATTTTAATATCATCCTGTCATCTATGATTAGGTCTCTCATGTGATCTCTTCCCTTCAAGTTCAAAATTAAAATTTTAAAGGACTTCCTCAACCCTCCCATGCGTGCTACATAACCTACTGTCCCATCCTCCTAACAGTAAGTGGATGCAAATTCGTCTTTGGACGAAGATATTCTGCTCGGGGCTTGTTTTCAGTCGCCGTCAAGAGGGCAGCAGGCTCTCTTCTGCAGTGGATGGTTCCACGGTCAGAAGGCGATAGACATTCTGCTTGCTGCCACATTAACACTTGCCACAATAGCGACGTCAGAGACTTCGTTCTTCAACTCTCGCCTTGCGCCGACACCGCGATGTTCCCCTTCACTCCAGCTGGACACAGAGGAATCCAGTGTGCGCTGTCCTGGACCCCTTCAATCCCTAATTATTTACGACAATCATTCAATTGCTTAAGCTGAATGGTAGTTCAGAGGACTCTTTGCGTGATTTTGACTGAAGAGGCTGATTAGTAAATTATTTAACGATGCTGTGTAAGCCGAAGAGCGGGTGTTATTTAACGACTGTGTTTGAAACACAGGGATAAACTCGTAGATTTTTTTTTAATACTAGCGTAACATGGCCCGTCGAAGTTAACGGGAATTAACTATTATCGCAGCATAATCTTTGCAGATCGCATTATAACTACAAAATTTATAAAAAAATCTTTATAAATTAAATGTTATATGAAAACGTATTCACATGTAGGTAAATATTCGACGTGCAGAATGTTATGTCGCAGCCGAACAAACTCTCAGGTACTTTGTATCTTGTCCATTTGTTTTAAATTAACTCACCGTGCCGCTTCTAATTTCACGTCCTGCGGCATCCACGACTCTTTTGTTACCTGCTACACGATGCTGCTAGTCTTGACTGTATCTCTAGATATTTATATTCTGAGGTATGGGGAAAAAACTCTTAACTTCTAACATAAGTACTCGTAATATGGCCTACTCGATTGTATTTAAAAAATATTTCTATTATGATCATTTGATAGCAGCTACTGCCATTTGAGCATCGAGCTTACTTCTGTAATTACAAAGCAGACTGGTAAGAACTTGCCCTTCCTTACCTAGAGCTCTTGTCGGTACAATAAAATATCCCTCATAAGACATGACAACCAGCACAACCCACCAACCTAGTCTATTGAATCTAAATCACATAATTTTATTAAGGGCGCGAAAAACAAAAGGTACGAGGGGGGGGGGGGAAATAAAAGGAAAAGATACCCAAGTGTAGAACACGTGTAATTTGTTCTCAGTGCCAAGAGGCTAGATCTGAAGGACTGGCTAAGGTGTAATTAATTTTTTAATTAACATGATGAGAAACGTCAATTTACAAGGCGCTACTGTATTTTACAAATACATCGTGGTCTGACTTTACACATTGGTTTTCGGGGACCACGTCGAGAATATTCCTAACAGAACTTAGTCTGTAGGCATTTATTTTAGTCAATTACTTAGGAAAGTAACAAAGAAAGTAGTTCCTCAGCGTAGCTGGTTAATACATTAAGAAGTCCGAAAATCAGCGCTTACTTTAAGATCTCTGTCATCTGAGATGTTGAGTCCTATAGTCGAGTAAAGATTCACTCTCGTGTTACCAACTTTGACATTCAACATAGTTTAAGAACCGATTAATAATAATCGACGTCAAACATGCAAGTTTATTGCTATTAATTCTTTGAGTAAGAAAGCTTAATAATTTGTTCCCTTAACCAGATGTTATTAGTCTCATCAAAACCAATCAGAGTGAGATGGACGGGGCTCGTAGAACGCATAGGAGAGATGAGTAATGCGTCTAAAATTTTGGTTGGAAAGCCTTTGACTTAGTGCAGGGTAATATGGAGGGCTTTTGTGAACGCGGTAATAAAACTTCCGAGTTCCAAAAGAAGACGGAGACTTTCTTGACTGGCTGAGCTACTATCATATTCTCAAGAAGGACCACTCCATGGACTTGGTTGTTTCAATGATGAAGCTAATGAAAATTAATTCGACCATTAGGTAACGCTGAAACGCCTACCAAAATTTCCTCTTCTTTCCGATATAAAACTCCGTTCAGTATAACATTATCGTGTTCTCGATATAAAAAAACGCATGAAAATAGGAATAGGAAGAAGAAGAAGATTACACACGAAGAGAGCAATGTTTAGTACGTCCCGCCCCCGCTAGAGAGCTCTCTCTCCACAGCGGCGGAACGAAGAACCTTGTAATCTACAACTAAATACCTGTAATTAGATTACTAGCAGTGAGAACTTAAGAATGGTGGGGACCAATAAATCAAAACTACCTGTCACCCCCTCTCCTTCAGCATCTGCCGCAGATTCCAGTCCATCTTAGATGCTTCCTCACGCCCTTCATCCGTCGGTCTCAACCTTTTGCTTTAGCGTCCACACAAACACGCAAAAAAGAGCGAAGGAAACAGAAACCAGTTCTGACGAACAGCGCGTTCACTCACTCTTCCTGGTGTGTAGTTTCACAATCGGGCATATCTAGCCAAAATGTTATAGGGCGTGCGAAAAGGAGGCAGAATCAGAATCAACCAAATCTATTGTTCATCACCGCCTTTTATAGATTAATCTTAAACATGAAGTGTACCCTTTCTTATTACAAGATAAACCAAACAAAAGTTTCTACGATGAAAGATTTTAGATAATCGAATATATTCAATGGCAACTTCAAATATTTTTTCCACCTATCACCCTAATAATATTTTGTAAAATAAAAGTACATAAGACGGGCCAGGATTAGTGACGAGGTGCGAACTCTACAATGAACATTCGGATTCCAGAAAACGGCGAGGAATTTATTGATCAGCTGAACTGCTATTAATTCCTCAGGAACCGCGGAGTTTCGAGTTCAATGCACGAAGCTGTTAATTATTCTTTATCTCGGTACACAAATGACACAAGGTCGACCAGAACCCAGCCTTGTACACGTCTAACACAACGACAATCAAGTGTTTACTGAACTATTATTTTCCGTGAAATGAAACGTTCTTTTTAAATTAAACTAGGTCCTTCGTTATTAAAAGAAATGGGGGTGGGTAAAAGACAGAGAGAAAAGAAGATGTTTGGAGGGTTGGCCCCGTGCGTCTTGCTACGTTGTAATCATCGCGTCCGCTGCGCCGAGTGGACCCCGCCCCCACGTCATGAGCAGCCCGGGGGTCTGCGATGACGCGGAAGTGTGAGGGCTGGCAGACAACAGTCAATAGACTCGTCAGCACAACGTTACAATCACGGGGAGGTAGGATAGCCATTTACTATTCCAGATGGGTGGCAAACAGTGCTGTGGCGCGCACAAGACGTCAGAACAACTAATTAAGGCACTGAAGGCATCAGTAGGGCGACTGAAATAATTTTGCAATGCAATTGGAACCTGGCTCTCGAATAAGACAGCCTAAGCGGAGGTCAAATACTGATAAATGACGCACTGTGTCTGAGAATCAAGAGACAGCTAGGATAATCAAATTAAAACGCGTTAGAAATGCAACTGAAATATGAAGGTAATGAACTTAAAACTTGCTGTGAAGAAGTCTAAATGCGAATGAAATGGTGTAACAATAAAATTAAAACCTTGTATGAAATGAAAGGATAGCCATGGCCAAGGCAGCTTTCGTCAAGAAGAGGATACTTCTCACTAGCAAGTTGGGCTTGGAGATGAAGAAGAGACTAGTGAAGTGTTACGTATGGAGCAGAGACTTGGACACTCAGGAAGAAGGAACAGAAATACCTGGAGAGTTTCGAAATGTGGTGTTGGAGAAGAATAGAGAAGATCAGGTGGACGGATCGAGTGACCAACGAAGAAGTATTGAGGAGAGTCAACGAGCAAAGAAACATTCTGCAGGCGATTACACGAAGGAAAGCTAACAACTGGCTGGGACATATTATGAGAAGGAATGGATTAATGAATGAGTGATATCACCGAAGGCCAGGTTGAAGGAAAGAGAGGACTAGGAAGAAGATTGATACAGCTAACCGACGACCTTAAACAAGGAAAGAAGATGACGTTCCAGGAATAAAAGCGAGAAGCCGAGAATAGGAAAAACTGGAGAGCTCTTTTTGGGCAGAGCAATGGACCTGTCATAAGACAGAACACAACTTTCAAAAGTACGCCCTAGAGATTTGAATGCGCAAACCCGAGCAAGATTTAAAAAAAGTTACGGCAATACCATCCCCGTATGGGGGTATATCATTTGTTTTTAAGTTTAAATCTTGATGTTATAATTAAAATGTACTGAATCATAATTTTTTCGTGTATTTTCAACGGGTACTGTACTGGTTTACTCGACGACTCGCTAGCATCGTCAATAACTTACGTGTGTCTTAGTCATTTAGTTAATTCGTGACTTACGTTAGGAGTTCGTGAATTTTTAAACCAAAATAGTAGGCTAAAGCGGACTTCGGAAAACACTCAGGTGAGACACAACCACGACACGATCTTCGGAATCTTCATAAATTAGTTATAAATTTATATACAGATATATTGAAGGATTTTTTGTTCACCGACTGCATCTATCACCATCCATCACCATCAGAACACAGAAATAATCACCAAGGTTAGGAGTCACGCACGTGCACAATGACCGTCTAATTGGTGACGGAAACAGTTCAACAATATTGACCATTCAGGGACGAAAGGGCCCAGGGCCTGATGAATGGGAGAGGATCACTGCGTTTATATCCGTCATCAACCAATTAGCAAAATCATTCTTCAAGAGGAAAGTAAAATAAAAAATAAAAAGCTGGTGTGAGGTTAAAGAAATGATTTATATCTCATACACACTGTAACAGAATTAGACTACAAATTCTTACTTGCAATAAAAGCGACCTAAGTCAAGTTACCTTATTTTAGTCCTTGCTGGACTGAAAAGTCAGTTTGGACAACAAATCATTTCCGAAATACTAGGTTCTTTGAAACTTTTAATTATTCACCGTCCTTCATATTGATGTGATGCACATACATGTCAATCGATCATTCCATGTGTATCAAGTTACGGAGAAAGATAAATTATATTTCCTTGTATTTCATTAAGAACAAGCCTATTTCATATAAAATGTTTAAAAACTTGTAGATCTTACTAGGGCCTATATTTTGTATTTTATAAGCGGTTGTATAGTAAGCGACTGTTTAAAAAATATATTATTCAATCTGAGTTTCTTGTAAGAAAAAGCTCTATATTGGATTTCTAAGGATCGCTTTTAAACGTACGCAAGTAGGTACCGTGCACTGGGATACTGGGAACGACCCGTTCTTCAAGTGCCTGCGAATTCTGTCATACGTCATTAGAGAGAATATACATAGTGAGGCCTCTGTCCGGGTAATTTTCACTTTAAAAACTCGCGGTAGACAATCAATATTCAGAAATCTGCTTAAAATAAAAAAAAGTCTTATCCCCTTTTTTCATCACACCAGAAAATTACAAATAAAAAACACAATTCATACACATACAAAGTGGTTCTTACAAACATTCTTCAATTTCTTTTTAAGAAGAAAGGGTTGAAAGGAAGACGGTTCTTAGGGCCGTCAGTACAGAGAATAATTCATTCTGCATAAAACACCAATAAATTACTCACAGTGAACACGGGTTGTGTTAAAAGGGCACACATCTTGTCGACCACTTGTAGTGTTTTTACCCAAACAAATTCCTGAAAGGTGCTGCCTGCTTAAAAGTTACTTCCCACACTACAGTAGTGTATTATGAATGCTGGTATGGGAGACGGGTCGTATTGTAGCCCTCAACTTTGACATTCATGATGGATTTATGGACCCGAAGTAACTTCTCTGTATGACCCTTAATACAGCGCGTTTTGAACTTCATTCACACTTCCAAAGCATTAGTTAAACAAAATAACAATTCATACATATTAACAACCCATGAGACCGATAAAAGTTCAAGGCTTAGATTTTTTCTGTTCGATTCTCGATCAGTAATAAATACTTAGAGAGTTTTTTCATGACAATGGCGGAAAGCTCTTGTTAACCGCGTTTGCAGAGGAGAAATTAAAAACTACATAAATGTAAATAGTATTAAAAATATATTAAAATTGGCCGTCAATCACAATATAAGATAATTAAAAGATTAAAATATCATTTTACGTTCCGTATCGAGTACTCGATTTACATGTGGAACATTTACGACATGTTTCGGCTATATATAGCCGTCATCAGGTGTTATGTTATAAACTTTTTAACTGAATTACTGATTTTTAAAAATTGAATATAGAAAACAAAATGAATAGCTGAAAGTAATCATGTAAACTTACCCAAGAAGTAATATCGTAGCAGTATTATTGTGATTGACGGCCAATTTTAATATATTTTTAATACTATTTAAATAAATTACAATATGACGCACATACAATATCTTACATAAATGTAATTATTCTTATCAACTGGCCATGTAAATAAACACAATAATTATTAATGATGGACGTCTTATGAGGGCTGGTATGTTAATATTAAATTAAAGTTTAAAGTTCTCATTCTTCATAAATACATTCAAACGTAAATGCTGGAGGTTAAGAAAGTCATTATTTCTCATTCACATGATAATTGAAAGATGAAAGGAAAATAATATTACGAGGATGCTCTGTTGAGAGCGAGAAAGCTTTCGTCTACTTTCATGTGGTCCATAAGCTTTCATCACGTCTAAGAGTTCCTTCATATCGGCGATTCTTAAGAATTAACAAATTATTACACCGTACTTTCCGAAACCGTTAACTGAACGCATAACTAACCAAAATCAATAAAAATTCGTCAATCGCTTCCACGGTTTTAGAAGGGCACTGAAATGTCTGTGATGACACAAAAGTTTCCTTATGAATTAAGAGGAAGTTTCGGTAACTATGGAAAAGCTGAAGTGTCTGTGGACGGAACAGCGTTAGGGCCCTTGCCAAAGCAACTAGCTCTTCTTAAGTCTGCTGACTTACGGTTGCAATAAATAAGTGCCGGGATCATAAACATGCTTAAACTTTTGATATAACAACAAGAAAAGGAAACCCCGGCATATTTTTCGCGCACGAACGGACAGAACGTATGACCTCAGGCAAATAACATCGGAGACTTTATGTTGGCCTGCCATCGCCAATGAGACCCAGGGCTCATAAATAATTTTTGGACTATTGATAAGCTGAGAGAGGTTCGTGGTATGGGTACACATAATCACGTCTGTAAACTTGACCGAACAAAAAAAATTTGGTACATGCACAATGCAATTTTATCGATGTTGTTGTCAAGGTTTCGGAGAAACACACTGCCTCCATCTTCAGTTACTTCCCCAAGAAATGTTGATATCTACCTGGCTGGTACCTGTTACAGAACAGTGTTAACTGTTGCGCAATTTAACGATACTTCTCCAACTACATACGTTATATAGGGTACAGTGATATGGAAAGGTTCTACCTATTGGCGAATTTGTAAGAATTTTGTAGGAGGTCGGCTTGATTTCTTTCAGGGTATCACATCAGTTCTTAGTGATTCCACAGGAAATCACTAGAAACCTCGATCAAGATATCGATTCTTTGGTCGGTATTCGAACCACAAAATACATAAATGAATTTCAGACGTGTTACATCTAAATTAATTGGTTAAATAGCCCACCCATAGAACTTTGCAATATGAACTGATATTTAATTAAGTTGAGGCAGAAGCCTATCTCGAATTTGAGTGCGTTTGCAACTGCATCGATACACAGCAAAAATATCGATATATCTAACAGAGTAGTCCCAACGAAAGATCGAACTAAAACTTAAAGACAGATGATTTTTTTCAGAGTTTTGCCAGCTTGAGAATCTGTGAATTTGTAAATAAATCGTCAAAAAGCATAAATATCGATATATATCGACGCAGCCAATCTAACGTATTCTCAACGATAATCAGACGTTCGTAGGCCAAAAGCTTTCAAAGCCAAAGATTAAAAGAAGTCACGATGTAATAACCTTTAAGTTACAAATAAATGTCATGTTCAAAGCATGGAAAAATTTTGATCGTGGTATAAAAAACCATTTACAATATGAGAACATAGATAATTTATCAGTTTTAGTGGGGGGGGGGGGATTTTTGATACTTATGTAGCTGAAATGAGGGAGGAGAGAGAGACAGAGAAAGAGCGAGAGAGAGAGAGAAAGAGAAGAAACATATGCTGTTGAAATCTTTGCAGTGTGCTCCAAGCTGTGGTTATAAACGCCATTCTTCAGCGCTGTGAATTCAACTTGTCCATGACTCAAGATCAAAGCGCTGTACCCTGCAACACTGAGAGACCAGCGACTTTCTCAAACTTAGGGTCCTTCTTGTGAAGATGACAGTCGCTCAGCTGATCACGAATTACCAGGTGAGATTTCAGGTTCTCACGGCGATGAGTATGAAGATTGTTGAGCCTTGTAGTCTGCTTAAAGTTTATCGACGTTTCAGAGATAGCTGCTTCAATCAACAGGCCTTACCGCCCTAATGATAGAATTACAGAGGCAAACTTCTATCAGATTACACGGCATAACAACCCAGAAGACAGAAAAGTTCGTTTTTAATTTCTGTTTTGTGAACAAGTTTTATTTATTTTTATTTAGTGTTCTGTCTGACGACAGGTCCATATGAACAGGATCCTTCCATCCTTTTCTCGGACTGGGACCTGTTCATATACGTTCTTGGCAGATGATTCAGAAGTGGTTTGCCATTGCCTTCTTCTGTGTGTGAATGGAGTAATTGTTGGGATGCCACGGAGAAACCGGGGAAGAAGCCCCCGGAGGAAAACTCCGTGTTGCCTAGACCACGGCCTTGCCCAACACAAGTTACAAATTCGGGCACCGCCGGGAATCGAACCCGAGACCCCCATTCTAAATTACATTATGTACGATATGGTTAAGAAACTTGAGAAAAACAGTGATCATAACAATAATGACAGCAATATTATTGTTAACAAAGACTTCTAGTTGACAGATTCATTGACGAACGTCGGAAACTATTCTCTACCGGAATTATCCGAATCAACTAATACTAATAGGAGACTATTAATGGCCTCTTACTACTCTGAGTACAGTGTTTAACTGCAGTCACGAGACACGAACGCAGAGCTTGAAGATCTGATTTCACGCCAGTCCGTTCGAAAGCCAGAACTTCTTGGCTCTTTTTTCTTGTATCGATCCAACATCTTCCACGACTAGAAACGAAATTCGTTCCTCCATCTCCCAGATATTCGATTCGAAGTGCCAGGTTGCACAGCAGTTGTGTTACAATGCCTTCTTTCTGAACTCACTTCAGACCATTCTGTCGTCATTTGTTTCCACAGTGATTTGTGAGGTCTAACCTTACAGGTGGGAATTCCGTCCCCCCCCCTTATTCTCCACAAAAGGCATTTCTAATTTAATAAAAAAAAGTCACATCCATCTTCCTCGTTATTGTCATTTCCTTACCGCCCACCTGGTCGATTCACGACATAAGAGAAATAATGATGATGAGTGTTTGGACGGAAAAACTCAAGAGACAAACGGATTTTCGTGTATTTTTAGTAGCTAACCGAATCCTTGGTCAGAGGCATCTGCGTGTGTTATGTGTTTTAACACCACGTCAGTGACAAGCGAACACGTACAGACACTTGTCTTCTGTCAAGCACACTTTAATATTCGTTCATGCTGCACGATTATCTTACTCGCTGCAAATATTTTAAATTACAGCAATTTTCTTAAATTCTGTACAAAAGATGACATTCTGCTTAACCCTCTGAAACACGAAATTCATCTAAAAATTTAGTTTTTACCTGAAATAGAAAACACGACCTGTCTCTATTACAAAGTTTGAATGGTTGATGCTGTTTAGAAAAATAATCTCTGTTTATTCCGGGGTAAAACGCAGAGTTAAGTACAGTTGCCATAAGTGTTAAGCTAACTGATGTTTTCCCTGCTCATACGGATCCGGAAGTAGCATTGCCATCGCTGTACCCTGTCCATAGTTACTTAATTCCAGCCCAGACCTTTAAAGTATTTTTCTTTAATTTTCATTTTAATAATATGCTCTCATCTTTTTCTAAGTCCCCAATTTTATTTATTTCATTGAGGTCTTTCGGCAAAATTCTTTATGCATTATTATCCTCCACGTGCTACATGGCTTGCCCATCTCATCATACTCGGTTTCATCATCTTAATTACATCATGAGTATAATTTATCAAACCTCATATTATGCAATTTCTCCTTAATTAGTTTGTTACTCACTATTTAAAGTCCAGTGGTAACCATATGTACCACTTGCTTTAAGAACCAGTAACTCTACACTTTGTATTTGTGAGCAGTGATTATTCCCTTAAACAGCATTAACAAATTAATCTTTGCAATGCTGACGTGTTGTGTTTTCTTTGCGGTACGGACTAGATTCCTAACCATCATTTTGACGAACTTTGGTTTCAGAGGGTTAAGTTGGTTCTGTATTAACTGGTACCAACGAAGAAAAACGTGATTAATTGTGTATTACTTGGATGATAATCTTGGACATTCGTGTGTAAAGGAAGATCAGACTTGGAAGGGCAGTTAAAGAGGACCACGTACAGGAGACAACGGCTTTGCCAGCCGGTAATAACCACCGGGAATTCTGCGTGAGAAAGAGGGCGGACGAACGGATGGACAGAGGGAAGAAATACTTTTATTTATGGCCCAATAACTGCTTCATTGTCACTGTGTTACTGAATGACGCAAACAAGAAAACTGCTTCTCCTTTTGATGTTTCCTTTTTGTGAATCCTCAGCAGGTATTACTTCTAAAACCCATTCACCTTGTTCTAAAGCTGTTCACAGATCAACAGGGAAAGAATAAGTGTTTTATGTTCCTCACAAATGTTTGAACAATTTTCTCAACACTTTGCATGTTGTAAATAACTAGCCATAATCCTAGGAACATTCCAGAACAGCTCCTGTAAATTAAGTTTGCCCTGTGTCCTAAAATGGATTCAGGGTTTGGAAAAAGAGCGACTCTTTTCAGAAATGATAAATCACCAAATTGTGTATCATTGACAGTTATGATACCGAAGAAAAGTGTCCAAAGGAAAATGCTTTGTAATGTTTTAGCAAGACCGTAAACATTTCAGAAGTACATAGGTCTACTTTACTAGCCTACTTAAAGTAGTATCTTACTCTGTTAGATGCAATCTGTTGCAGATGTAAAAGGTTTTCTGTTCATCAGACGAATTCCAGACTCGTTCTGGAGCTCACCCAATGTCCTCCCGAACCGGCAATGTGGCTTTCCCCAGGGGTAAAACGGCCAGAGTGTGAAGCTGAACATTCACTTCCATCTACTATCGAGGTTAATGCGCCTTAACTCGCTTATTATGTGGTGATAAATTAAGCATGGTTCTATCCAATAACAAGCCGAAGGGTCGACACTGCTGTTAGCAGAAACAGCTCCCGACCTGGTCGTTTATTTCCTAAGAATCCATCATAACCCGATCATATACCAAAAATTTACTCAAAATTCTTGAAGAGAATTATTTAAAAATAAATGCCTCATATATTATTGTCACAGGATGCCCGTACAGATTTGTCTATTAAGTGAAATATTAAAACTTACGTCAGTCGCATGTAAGGGTCGTCGCAATAATTTGAATGTCCCTAACATATTTTTCTGTAAAACGTTTTATCGCAGTAAAATTCAGACTTAATAAAGAAAAAAAAATTTTGAAAGCATTTTCTTTGTATACAATCAACAAAACACGGAATAACCTATTTTATTACTTTTATGGAGAGTAATACGAACAGGACAATGCGATGAGCAGTGGAAGTCTAGATTTTTTTAAAAAAACAATAATTGAAATCAAGAACAATGCGATATGCAAATACACTCCTATAGGCTGGATGCTGTGCGCTCATTTGCATCGTCAACGCAGCTGACAGAGACAAAATATTGAGCAGGGAAAGGAATGAAATAACACCTGGAGTAAGGCCAGACTGGGACATTAAACCTGAAACATACGTTACAGGAGCAGGAAATTGAAAGGTGTGAGAAAAAAAATAGCGAAGCCGTCATTGGTGAGTTTTTATTATTATTATCCCCCCTCCCCCCAAAGTCTCTTCCCTGAAGTTTTCCACTAAACTTGAAAGCAAACTTCGAGAGAGAAAGGCAGAAGATTCAAAGCATTAAGAGAAGCAAGAAATGGTCATGGACCATTATGGTCACGTTCAAAGAATTACGCGCAAATTTCACACACTCCAAACTTTAGTGTATTTTACAAAAGCGTCTAACACTTGTGTCGGGAAAGGGTTTTGCATTAATTTTCATTTTCGAGCTCAGTGTTCCAGAAAGGGAGGCCGACAGCGCTGAAGGGTGGGGTGGGAGGTTGTAAGTGTCTCTGGATGCCAGAGTTTTACGACGCCTTCTGCGTGAACGAGTGTTCGTTTAACGGGAAACGAGACGTTTCTCAACCACCTGCAATATCTCATACGCCTAGGGGTACTAGGAATTCCTTACCACGTTCCACGAGATGTCACACAGTAAAGCGGATTAATAACACGGGGAATACGAAATCGTGCGAGATCTGAGGTTGTCACATGGGCTAGTATGAAGACAGCTCATGGTTTGCCGCGCCGTGTAGTCCAGTAGACTCATCGCCATGATGACGGAGGTAGTAAACACCTCTGAAACGTCGGTAAACCTTCTACCA
>NW_019059621.1:839153-850175 GCF_000696155.1 Zootermopsis nevadensis
CCAGATCATGCAATAGCATGTTGAGGTTGCCCGTTTCCGTAAAGCAAAATTGAATATAA
The DNA here is from genome assembly GCF_000696155.1 of Zootermopsis nevadensis. The sequence continues at coordinate 839,213 of NW_019059621.1, forward strand.
ACACTAGACACACCTCAGTTTTCCTGGTACACTAGAACGCCGTTCGGTGCCTCTAAAGGGCGGGTTTCTACCCTCGCCTTAACGCAGTATGGAACTATAAACCACTTAAAATGCCGTGTACACCTATCGCTTAACTATGAGTCATCCCTAAAGTTTTATTAAGGTCATATGTTAGTGGCAGTTTGAAAAATAAACGCAAGAGGGCGTTCTATTCCTTGGACGACGGAAATGGAGGCAAATAGACATTTTTGCAACTATCCTTCGCAAACGTATTTAAAGTACAAGTAAAGTCCCACTATACGCCATGTAGGCGCTTGTGGGGAGAGAACTTATAGCTCCTACTCATTCTTAACGGTAGTGAAATTGAATTTTTAAATATCTTATATTTCGGAGTTTCTCCATTATCAATCGATCTCGCACCCTTGCACTAAATACTATATATCCATATGAACAACAAAGTATTGCCCTCAGTTCTTAGATGTGTCCAGTTTCAAAATAATGTGCAGTGGTCTTCCTCGAGTTCACTGACTGTAGAAGCCGTGTCAACGAGTAATGTTCTGTAGTAATAACGCGTCAAACTTTTCCTCAACAGAGCTTTTTCCAGACTACCTACAAAACTTCTCAAGCTCAATGCAGCGGCCGGGAATCAAAAACCCGACTGTACCTAAAAGCAGCGCTCAAGAGGCTCGCTGTTTATGGTTTGTAAGCTCAATGAACCAAGGCACCTAATCATCGTCCACTATATTCCCGCAGGAATGGATCCAACTTCACAGGGAGGGAGGTACCGAGCAAGTGTTTTCTGCCCTGAGGTCAACACTCAAGTGTTGACCCTTTCATGTTATAATAGGCACATAAGATCAACGGTTCGCGTGTGGAGCGGGATCTTCTGACGAAAAGTGGTAATGTATTCGACCACCAAGTGAATGGTATCTTAACGTTTGTGGTCATTACCATACCGGTGTCAGCGGGCACCAACACAGAAGGGAAGGAGAGAAATAGAGAAACAAACGAAAATGTAAAGGAGCTAAAGTATGAAAGAGACATAACAAGAGGAAAATATAAAGATAGATGGAAGGAAAGAGAGAAAGCGAAAACAGAGATAAAAAGGAATAAAAATACGTAAGGAAATGAAAGTGGAAATCAAATTGTTCTTAAAGACATTAAATAGGCGTAATCTCTCTCTTAATAGGTTTAACAAAAATAACATATTTTTGTGGAACTGAAAATGACATTAGCATTTCGTTTCAAATAAACGGTACTGAGTAAAAATTGACACTCCTTTTTGAGAGGCGTGTTATGAGGACTTAGTTTTTATCGTAACGCGTTATATTGCATGTACTATATTTTAAGGGTTGTAAACAAACTCTCAGGCAGCGCCACGCAAGGCACTGGCTTTAGCTTACAGGAATGCAACTGGAATTTTACTTCCGACGTTTCATTCCATGTTACAGAAGATGGTAGGTCACACACAGTGATGAGGGGGCCATTGGTTCTAGCGACATCCGAGGAGCAAAAATATTGCAATCAATATACTCGTAATTTGACGACGTAGTTGCAAACAAACAGTTATTTATTTATTTATTTATTTATTTTAAAATATTATAACATGTGTAAGTCTGCAAAAGAAACACGATGCAATTCATGAATCAAATACAAAAAAAAATAGATAAAGAAAAAACAACTAAACTGAATGAGGTCGGTCTATATATAAATTAAAGCGAACAATTCATTAAATGGGATTAGACATACTTGGATACTACATGGAGATAAACTTGAAGGAATAATGAGAAGAAGACGGATGCAAATAAGACAGACTGTGGCATGACGTCACATATCTCGACTTTGGTGGTCCTACACCAGATCAAGGAAAATACCAGAGATAAATCCCCACCCCCCGCCCTTGCTGTGTTCCTGATGCTGGTGGAACTGGTACACACAACACAGCGAAACACAATGCAGCAATCACATATGTGACTATGTGACTATGTGACTGTGACTAGATGGATGGATATGGCTGACATGCAGAGGTGTTGCCCCAGCACAATGACACCTCCCAGAACCCATGAAAAGAGCCAATGGCGATCGTTTCTCTGAGAAGAGGGAGATCTCCGAATGAAAATAAAAGATCAACTACAATGAATCCAATAAGGGGAAGGGAACAGGAGGGTGTTAACAGTTACCCTATACTTATTTCATCTAACATCCCTTTTCAAAATCAGAAACCTCCCTGGTTTGGTTTGGTTTGGTTACACTCACCCCCTTCTAGGTCTCAACTAAACCCCCCACTTCGTAGTGGATGGACAATGGAAAAGAGTAGCAGTGTTTATTTCGGGTACTGTTACAGGGGTGACTCGTCACAGGGGGTTGGATAGTGTGTGAGTGCGTGTGTCCATGCTGGAAGAAGTCAATGTTATCAGAATCATGGCAGGAACGGCGGGACTGAGCATCCATCCTCTCTTCACCGGATATTCGTTCCAAGGTAAGAAACACTCGTGTCTGCCGAGTCAGTACACAGAACAGAGCGACATTTTTAAGCGCTTGGCAGCAAAATATCCAGGCATTTAAACTAAGGCCTACAAGAACGGGCGGTCTAACCAAGGAGGATGGCGTGGACGAGGAGCTTTTAGTCGAGAGACCATAACGGAAGACGCCTTTAAGTCATGGGAGTAGATGGAGAAATGATATTAAACGGCTTAGAACAGCGGCAGACTCCTCAAAGCACGATGGCGAAACTTGGCGTTCAATAAGCGGACAGAATGTCCCGACCGAATGAATGACTATCAGCTTCTCAAGTGGGACTCTACCTCGTAGATTTTAATAAACGTTTCGCCTCTTATAGGCACATTGAGTAACAAGGACATAACTTCAAAAAAAAAATACCATGACGTGACTTAAAAGTTGATATTGTATTGTTACTCATCTTAAGTCAACATAAGTGGCATTAGATAATTCCTCCGCTCCACCAATCGGCAAATTTAACTCGCTTACTTATTGTCTGCCGCGAGCTTTTAGAACTCGACCCATTAAAAATTTACTCTGAAGATGTCAACTGCAATGCTTGCCGAAACTTCGGCTAATACTCAACATTAACGATTCGGCGGCTCACACCCGATAGTCGAAGTTATGCACCGGCCCATCGTACTTTCTTTCAAGTAAATAAACACTGCAATCCAGATTTTCAATACTTGTCAGCAACAAAGTTCAAAAAGGGTCTATCTATCCACTGCGCAGCTGCAAAGAGACCGCTAATTAGAATTTGTACTGTCAGAAATCAGTAGCAGTCACTCATCAGACGGAAGCCGTAATTATACGCTGAAGAAACACCAAGTGGCCCACCTCCTGCTCGACTCCTGTCGGCGACCAGCGAACGGTTCATTCAGCAGCAATAATTACAGATCTAAGCCTCACTAATGTACTTCTTTCTTTTCCATCCAAGCTTATTTAACGACACTGTACCTGCTGTATACATTTGTTTAGCGTCGAGTGACAGGATGGTTATACATTATAAAATGGAAATAACGTGTATGGAAGAAATAATATCCTAGACTGACGGTATATGCCAGCATTTTCAAAAGAACAATCAGATCAGCTGTCTCTGGACCGAAATTTGAACCGTAGCCCTCACCTCGTCCTGTGTACGAAACAATTCCGACCATTTCACCGCGAAGTTTGTACATTGGAAAGCTTCATTGACCTTACAGGGCATAACACACCGTAAACCCATAAGAAATGGGAAACAAATTAATAAGTAGACACCAATAAAAGACGCCACTTCGGACAACTAATCGTAGATAGGAGAATAATATTAAAATATATCTAAGAAAAATAGGATATGTGGAGTGGATTCTGCTGGATCAGGATAGGATCCAGTGGAGGGCCTTCATGAACATCGGTAATGAATTTTCTGGTACTATAAAAACAATGAATGTCTTTAAATATATAAAAAAGAAATCAGGCATAACATTTAAGTAACTTGTATATATTTTAATGGGTAAATTAATTTATGAAATGTACTTAAGAAGCGCTTCGTATAATTTGATCCCTACTGCAGAAAATGGCATCTTTCGTAAGATACATACGGAACACGCTTAATCCGTTAATCCGTTTGTAAACAATATGGTGATCTCTTTGCATCCAACCGAGGACATGCGTGTTGAATTTGTTTGATCCGTAGGTTTGACCTCGCATATTTCCATAGTCACGATTCCATTCTCATTTAAATTAATGTGATCAGTTGGCGCTAACAAGTGCTGGTCAGTAGACAGATTACTGCATTAGTTTCTTTCCGTAGACCTTGTTCACCTCATTTATCCAAACTTCGTAACGCGGATAACTCAGCAGGGAATATTTCCCTCTTTCGTTGTAGGTAGGTGGTCCTTTCTCATCTGGAGTGTTTTTTGGTGTAATTTATTACTTCCATCGTGAACAATCCTTCTTGTGTTGCCCACACTTCGGGAGCATCTGCTAGCAACTCCAGCACGAATCACTTATCCACTCATTACACGTATTTTCTCTCATCATATTTCTAAATCTTATATCTTTTTTATATATACTACATTATGTTTATTATTTACCTTGACGTCATGTTTTTTTTTATTAGAATTATGTTGCCGGAACTGTCACGAAGTTTAGACATTAACTCCGGTTCAAAATGCCCTGAAACTCTCAGGCATGTAACAGAGGTTTAAAACCTTCCCAGTTTTGAGCCCATCTTTCTACTGATTTACATTTCAGGATCCTTTCCCTTTCTAACAAAGTATTCTTATATATTGCAGGAGTTTTTGTGAAGAAAAAAAAAAGTTATATCAGAGGCTCGGTCAACTGACAAATTTTTGAAACATATTTTATTGTCTTCATTTGAAGCGTTGGAAAAGAAGGGAAATTATGCCCAGGCTAAAATTTTGACGAGTTACAGGTGTACAAATTTGTTAATACTAAGACGTTAAACCAAAAATCCTACTTGGTCTGAACTGACTCAGTATTGCGCGCAATGATAACTGGCCTTGGTATTAGTGATCCAATAGCGGGCTCCTGAGAACGCGGGTAATGAACCTTCATGTCCTCAGCTGTCATCCTCTTCAAGACTTCTTCATGGCGAGGAAGCGAGAGAATAATTGACACAACATTCTTTAAATATTTCTGTGTTAATAAAATTTCACGCGATTACGTTACGGGCGAAGTGTCTTCTCCACCTTAAACGTCAACGCATAACCTTCATTTTAGTCTTAAACCAACCTTTCTGATCTAATGAATGGAAGCTAGTCAACGAGCCTAGGATAAAAGGGGCCTTGCATTAGATGCGCATCACAAACAACCTAACAAGAGATTGAGCAATCAGCACAGAAGCCAGGGCTCAATCGTCAGCAATTTGTCAGTCTCTCTTCGTCTTGTAGTGGGCGGTGAAGATGATCTTAAACTTGTCTCACTGATGATGGATGATAACACCCCTCTTATCCCCCTTAAATTTTTTTCTCTCAATGAACGATGATAATACAACGTGGAGGCGTAGCAATTAGTAAAAGTGAATGGATAACCTTCGGGTAAAATTCATATACAGTCAGGTGTGTAACACAAAGGGGAAAAAAAAGACTAATGAATGGCTCTAAATTAAAAATGAACGACATGATACAAAGAACAAAATAACTTACAAATCGAGAGGTAAGGCTAGTGAGAAAAACCGAATGTCATGATAATAACGGAGTGGATCAAGTCACACGCAGACGAAATGTTTTATGCTCTTGAAAAATGTCACATATTTCGCAATTTAAACAAGAATTAACTATGCCTAAGTTTTAAAACTCCAGAAAAACTGTGGAAGAAAATGAGGGCTATAAAAATACAGGACGACTCCCTTCAACACACAGGTAAATATATTTATATATTTTTCTAGCACAAGAAAATTAAACTGTACGACTGAAAAGGTAAGGCTGATGAGAGAAATTCCCAGGGCGATGATAATACAGTTATCGTCACCTCACGACGAGAAGGACATTTTAAATTTTTCCGTAAATAAATTATGTAAAATCAGTACGAGAATATTAAATATGCATATAAATAACTTTACATCGTCATAATATAGAACGAATCATTGAGATTCATTAACTCAGACTCAAGCGATTGATTTGCAAATGCACTCGCTCGAAAAATAAAAGTCTACAGACTTAAACATAAAAAATATAGAATTCCTGTTTAGGAGGTCCATTATCTAACTAAACACTTTCAAAAACACCCCCTTTCTAGTCTCAATGTTACACTCGGATTCCTTAAATTTCTGAAACATATGTTAAACAGTTTTCGGGAAATCTGAATTTAATTTAGGTGACGTTATAAACTGTCCAGTTTTACAGCTCTTAATATTTGTTAAGTATCATTAATTTATTTTAAACGTTAATGGAGTAAGCACATACAACAATAACAACCTTGCATGTATTTTCTTATCAGAAACAAGCTTAAAATTAACATTTTATATGTTCCAAATTAAATTTACATGTTGTTTTATATGAATGTCAAATTTCGTATCCCACTCTAACGGAACACTATTTGGATCAAATGCACAGGAAACAATAATCCCATAGAGCAAATTGCGAAGAACTCCATAATTTGTTCTCTTTGCGAGTGATAAAATGTAGGACGATGAGGCGGGCGCGCATAGATTGACGAGAAACGTGTCCAAAACTTCAGTTAAGACCACTTAGGAGACAGACACAGATGCGAGTATATTATTAAAGTGGGATCAGAAAAAGTGTGTGAGGGTGTGGACTGGATAAACGTGGCCCTGAATACTGTATAGTAGCAATTTCTTGTGATTAAGGCAATAAAAAATCAGGTTCCACAAAACGCGGAGAATTTCTTGACGAGCTAATCTACTGCTAGCTTCTCAAGAAGCAGTGTCTGTTTCCCTGTAAGGAATGCGCTGTAACACGTTGCTCTGGTTACAGGGCAGGGCAGGGTGAACCAGCTGGGCGGCGTCTTCATCAACGGACGCCCTCTGCCAAACCACATCCGCCTCAAGATCGTAGAGATGGCCGCCGCTGGGGTTCGACCCTGCGTCATCTCGCGACAACTGCGCGTGTCACATGGCTGCGTGTCCAAGATACTGAATCGTTACCAGGAGACCGGCAGCATCCGCCCTGGAGTCATAGGGGGTAGTAAGCCGAGGGTGGCTACCCCCGAGGTGGAGCAACGCATCGAGGACTACAAGAAGGCGAACCCAGGCATCTTCAGCTGGGAGATCCGCGACAGGCTCATCAAGGTAGGAAGAAAATTGTTTCCCACTGACGGGTATAAACGACCATCTTCGCTTACTTGATTGACTTTTCGAGTGTTTCCAGTTTTTTTTTTACTTTAACGTTAAATCAAGGCGCGTTAGTTGTCTTCAAATTAGTTCGTCATTCAGAAATTTAGTACAGTAGGTCACCAGTAATCGGTAAGTTACTGAGTGAACGAGTAAGATAGGCAGACAGTACATCTTAACGAAGTAAATCAGTAATATAACAAGCTAGTTCTTTGGTCTATAAGTTGATGAGTCACTGAACGAAGCCAGAATATTCTTAAGGTGCTATCTTTGTAGCAGGCAACAGTTGGTTGGTAGCTTTATTGGTAGTGAAGTGATTTTGGACCTTATAGGATTTTGTTGGCCCAGGACAGGGTCCGGTGGAGGGCTTTGGTTAATTCGGTGATGAACCTTCGGGTTCGGTAAGCCATCTAGTTAGTTAGTTAGTTAGTTAGTTAGGATAATATTTATGAATGTTTGTTTTGTTATAACCGTTGCCATGGTAATGCTGTCAAAAACTTTTGGGCTTAATGGTTTATTTTTTTTTAACTATGTCAGTTTATTACGGACATATTTACAAAACCAGAAACCAGGTCCTTGCACTAACTCGTGTCTTCAAAGGTCGAACATTTGCTGGACCACCAGAAAGCTTTCAGTGTGTCTTAACATTACACTGCAGAAAGAAAGAGCATATTTAAAACACAACGAAGGTTCACGACATCAGAACCACAATTCCACTGATAGGCCCTTAAATAACAGCGTAGAGTATTATAGATTCGGTGGAAAGATGCTTCGCTCGTGATTTACAAATTACGTCACTTAATCGCCACCCCCTTGCCGCCCCGGAGTATTACTCTTGTCCATTTCTTAATGCATCCGAACCTGGAAGGCAACTCGAGCCGTGACTCGGGACGCCTCCCCAGCAGTTCCTCTGTGATAGCCCATTACGATCCGCGGCTATCCCGGGGGTAGACCGTCAGGGGTGCACAAACTCCAGCAACTACCGTGCCACAAGACTTGACCGGAAGATTACGTTTAACGAAACTCGAGAATTCATTAAATTGTTCACATAATTCCGCCATGGATTATACCCTAAGCCAGCTGAACCAAATCCACGACCTCAAGTGCTTTTTCCTTAAAATCTATTTATTATTATTCATACAAAAAAGCCCATAACTGTCTTAAATGTCAGTAGCCTTGACGTTTTCCAGTCTGAATACATGTCTCGTCTCTCCCATGCATGTTTACATGCCCTGCCAATCTCATCATTGATTTCACCACTCTCGTGACAGAGTAACGCCATATTTGTAATTATACGTTTAATCTGTAGTGTACTCTACGCATACTTATGTATTTCTTCGCCATAATGTTTTGTAACCTAAGTTGAAAATTATTATCGGTTGTTAAAATTGTTTGAAAATTATTTTATTTTTGCTGTTGTAAATTAATTAAATATATTTAGTGTTTTAGGGAGAAGTCTCAATTGCCAAAAATCGATCATAAAACTCTGCATGAGGAATTTGCAGCGGAAGTGTAAGAAAGCTATTATTATTTTCGTACATAAAATTTGTTTTCGGAGCCTGACAGAACTGAGCATCTCAGACCGCATTCCACTGCACAAATAATTGTCGATTTCTGTTACAGAATTTTCTAGAAAACTTCATCGACTTTAAAAGCTTGCAATTTCAACGCCGCAGTAAACTGTCAATGGCGGGCCCGTAGTCTTCCGGTTATTCAAAAGCAGTAACACCGATATTTAAGATCTTCATTGGCGTCGAAATTTAATAAATTATTTAAGTTGCTGATGTCTTATGAATTTCAATATAGTTTTTAAGTTTTATGAAACATCTCCTTACCACACCTCCTTTATAAATATTTATAAAGTCTTTCCATACACCAAACAGGCGGGAAAAGAAAGCTAGAATTTAAAAATGAACGTAGTCACCCACAAGGGTGACTCAGTGCTTGAAACATTTGCATAAACACTGTTTTTATGTGTTGAGGTCAGTCGTTTGATTACGTCTTCGACCGATGACCAGTGGCGTTTCACACTCCTTCCTGCACAAGATTTATCGACGTTTTAGAACATTTAATGACACTCTTACGAATGCAGACGTAAAATAAAAAAGAACAGATATTGGAAAATAATCACAAATAGTGAGGACTGATCAACACTGGTGCTTTTACAACACGAAATTGACTACTTTACTGTGATTGTAACTGACGAATCATTACATACACATGTAACAACTTAATAGTACAATATATTGACCCCTAGCAGCGTCATTTAAATTCGCTGCATGCTGAAACTCTTACATCAGCCGTTTTTAAATGTCATTTATGTGTCTACATTACGCTTCAATACGTCAGGCGCTGAAGCGAACATTGAATTTGACCTGCATTCTACTGCGCTAGGAACGGCAAAAAGTTCAATTTTCGACGTTTAATCCTTCAGAAGTCTAAAATTCATCACGCCAACGGTGAGCTGCTTTTGTCTAAACCATTTTCACATTGCATTTACTGAGAAATCTATGGTAAGTGGACATTTTAATGGTGAAATAATTATATTTTCCATATTAATTATGAAACAAAACAGACGTCTCACTATAGGAGATCAGTAAACCACAGATATATCGTTTATACCGCGAAGGAGTCTCATACACACCTTCTGAATTCGTGCTGTCTTGAACAAAGTTGGCGTCTAAGGACAATGAAGTGTGGAATTCCAGAAACCGTCACTGACATTGATTAAGGTAAGACTGAAACGAAAGTCGCACCCATTAGGGTGTGGTAGGGCCCTGCCATATCGGTGATGGAGTAAGCGTCAATACCGTGAATAGAATGTCACTTAATGTTGTAACGTCCATCTTCTATATAATGACACCTGACAGCCCGCAATTCCTGTGTAAAGCTCAACAACATTACGAGTTTACATTTAAATTTAAAAGTTTATCTTTATCAACTAATTCCATTAAAATTTACCTTTATGAAGTTTATAAAGTTCATGGAGTTTTTTCTCTTACCAACACTTACAAAGCTTACATATTTTCGGCTGGAAATAAATGGAAGCAGATGGTCTCAGATTCTCTAAACCAGTGGTATTCAACCTTTTTTGTTCACGTACCCCCAGATATAATTTCTCATCAACTTTGTACCCCCAAAGTTGTTGGTGTATAATTCAAATTATACATAGTATATAATCTACATCTAAAATAAATTAAATAAATTACATTACTGATTATTCAGTGTCTATCATAAAATAATATATATATTTTTTTAAATTTCACGTAGCCCCTAAGATGTCTTCGCGTACCCCCAGGGGTACGCTTACCCCACGTTGAATTACGATTTCATCTCCATGATTTTATCACTGCTTCCCATTTTTAGAATCAAAATTTATAACCCAAAGGCGGAATTTGGTTTAAAAAGATCCTAGAACTTCGTTAAGCTTCTTTCATTCTTTATTACTTTCCTTCAACAACACTTCTTCAATCGCATACTTGAAAGAGAACAGAACGAGAGGATATTTATGAGAAGATGTGGAAGGAAGCGGTCATAAAATGTTGTATAGCATTATTTTAGCATTTTCCTAGAGTGTCTGAGGAAATCCACTTAACTTCTCAGTTTAAATTTCCGATCTACGTGACAATAAATTAATCTAAGTTTAAGTCATGAACGTGAAGTAGAAAA
>NW_019059621.1:850190-877693 GCF_000696155.1 Zootermopsis nevadensis
CTTTGTTAAAATAATATTATACAGTTCTCAAAAACTCTTAATAACGTCAATAAAACAATTTGATTTCCAGGAAGGGCTCTGCGACAGCGCAAGCGCGCCGAGCGTGTCGTCTATCAGTCGCCTTCTGAGGGGCGGATCGGATCTGAAGAAGGATTATAGCATAGACGGAATTCTCGGAGGTAAGTGACAGATCACTTCTCTGACACGAAGATACTAATTTTGACTCAACTCGTTACGGTCTGGTTTACGCAACGGCAAGCCAAATCAAGTATCCACCGATCACATAACATTCAGTGTTACGGTACACGTTCTATTAATACACTGCACTGGCCCAAAGAGCCTCAGGCACAGATCGAATCTAGGGACCTCCTATCCAATTTCTATCTGCAGCTCTTTCTCCACAGATAAAGCCGACCGGAGCATGAAGCTGGACACAACAGTTTCTGCGGTTTTAATCTATTTTACACGTCTCTTCCCTATAACGTGTTATTATTCGACGACGAAAATTTTATTCAAAACTTCTAATCACAAGCACGTTCAAATCTGTTTATTTAATCTTACGTATCTTATATAGGCTATTAAGAATTTTGAAGTTGAGAAGGAAGACGGCGTTTGAATTGTAACTTCAAAGGGAGGACCGACAAGTGGGACGAAAAATTAGCATTGTCGGAAAGAGAAGAAAGGAAAATATATATGGACAGAAATGTATCCTGCGCCTTAGTTGTTCGAACACAGGGCTCTATCAATCCCACAAGAGCCCACTATGTCAGGACGACTCATCCCCCACAAAAGCCTCCTTTATCCATTTCCCTCCTCTCAAAAGGCTTTCCTATTCAGCGCCCTGACATTTAAAACGTCGGCTTTACAGCGGGACCGTTTGAACGTCGGACAAGGTGATTTTACCTTTATTTCTTATTTTTCTATTCGTTCTTTATGTTTTCTTTCTTCATTTTTCTTCTTCTCCTTCTTCTTCATGTTACACGCGGTCGGCAATGACAAAGATGGAAAGTCACTCCCACACGTTCGTAATAATGTACTGCAGAAGTGAAATGAGATTCTGTTTTAATAATATACCGGCCATTAAATAAATGGAGTGTTCCCGAACACCAGCGGACTGCACGTGGTCCTTCCAGATTCCAATCTGTCTCGCAGGCTTTTTTCAGGAAAGAAGAAAGTAAAACTGGCCAGATACTGAGAAACTGCTGACTGACTTTCTTCCAGGCACAAAATTAAACTAGAGAAGACACGTTTACGTCTGTTTAATTCATCACTGACAGAAATTTTGTAGCGGAAAAGTAAAAATCATTTATTTTTCATGTTTCAAAATGTGCAATTTCATTGGAACAGGTTGAATTTCCTTACGTGACCAACACTCCTGATGTGTCTTTCTGTTACTATTTGCTATCATTATTTACTCGAACCCAAAGTTTCAAAGTCGCTAATACCAAAACCCCGCCACTGGACACGATCCTGAGCCAGTTCCATCCAACTCCCACCCTCAATACCTATTTCTGTATTTTCGCGTTTTTGAAAGATTCTCAAAAGATTTATTACTTACTGAGTACTTCTATCTGCCCTCGAACGACGTGATTGTAAAGGTAATTAATTACCATATTTTCAGCTGCATTATGTCACAATTTTGAAATTTGAAATTTTCTAACATTCCAGTTAAAACGTAACATGAAATCTGTTTTTTTTTCTCCAAATATTATCTGCATAAATTCCGTCTTTCATACGGGTAAAACCATAGGATTGTTTTGCCTAACAGAGCTCACTGTCAATTTAAAAATGTTAAAAACATTAATGTAAAGAAATATTAAGGGCAGACTACTGAGCATAAATCCTTACCGAGCGGCCTTCACTTCATTTTATTTCTGCAGTATAAAATATGACAAAAAAATCCCCCCCCCCCAAAAAAAAACAGCTTACGCGAGGCTGTATCTCATGGGATTAGTGTCCGGCGAGTAACACGTATCACTCAGTCAGGGTTTAATTCCGAGGGTGACGTAAAAACGCCAATCTATACAGCTCGGTAACATATCCAAAAACCAAAACCCATGACAAAAAATCGCGGTCACTCTCAGCCGTGATGATTATTCTTCATAGTATTTTTTACCTACGCCTCAGAGGCCATGTTCCCTTGTCATCGTAATACCACTAGAAGTCGCCGGCCCGATGTGATATATGGCGCCTTCAATGGTCCCGACGTTTCTGAACTCCTTCCTCTCGTCTTACGAATTTAAGCCTCTCACCCTTCGCCCTGCATAACAAATCCACGGCCGTACGGCCACTACTTACGAACACAGGCAATTTTTCTTACATTGTAATGTTCTGAGCAATGCACCGTATCGAAAATTCAGAAATTACTGACGTTTCGGAGGTGCTGCCTGCCTGTCTATTCAGCGTCCACAAGAAATACCGAGGCTGACGTCAAAAGTCAAAGTATCATGCCTTTACCAGACTGTACACACCTTGTGAAAGGATACCGCCCCCGCTCCAGCCTCCTGACATGACCCCCTGGCGGGAAACAGTTGTCCCTGTCCGCCACATTTATCTTCTCTTAGGTCTCCCCCCCCCCCCTCCGCCCCACTTGTTCACAACAATCCTTACACCTAGCTCAACGGGCGGAAGAAGTTAGTTGTCGGTAACCCGAGGAGACCACCAATGAACTTTTATTCTATGCTTTCTTCATTTTAACTTTTGTCGTAGGGGCTAATACCTCGTAGGCTAAACAGAGGCGGTATCTTTTGAAGTAATGAAGGGAATTTGTGTGGCCAGTATATTTGTAACATGAATGTACAATAGGCCATTCTCTTGTGCCAAAAGGCGGCCAATGAAAAGAACAAATATCCCGCCAAGAAAACATCCGTAAACACGTATTGAAATTTATTTTAGCGAGGATAAATTTGGGGCCAGAGTGGGGGGGGGGGACTCTTATTTTATTTTAAGGAACCTCCTTCGGGTATTATAATTTTGCGATGTCTTTAAAATCACCACTGCCATTTCGTCCCATGAACGCAAGTTTAAAGTTCCGCAAATTTTTTTTACTCCGTTAAAAGGGAAAGTCCACGATACGTTTTCATATTAGATCGGTTATGATTTCTGGCTGACTGATCAACTAAGCGCAAAAGCTTGGAGCAGAGCCTTCAAGAGACGCTGATAATTTCTCAGCTGGTCCAGGAATTTTCTGTCTCTAATGGAACCCGAGCTGACCACAGAGACAAAAAGTAACCCGGAAGGTACACCACAATGTCTACAGTGTCCCCTCGGTTCACAAAAGGTTCACACACATTTTGGTTAGAAAACGCAGAAAGATAATAATAATATCGTTCTCAATTTATGATTGTCTGCCAATGTTAATGGTAACAACATTGAAATTGTGGAACTCGTAATTTAATCCTGTCACGTCGTTCAAATTTTTTAGTCGAGGTGTCGCTAATGCACAAGAATAACTAGCCTACGTTTTTAATAACAGAGAGAATGAGCTAATTATTGCCATTGCATAGGGAGTCCGTCCGTTTTATTGTTTACACGACATTCCATTCACACGTACGTATACTGCAGAAACCTGTCGGTGCGGAAGAAGTTTTGATAAATAATACGGAAAGTCAAGTAGGCCTGCATGGTAAAGTATTTGAGAACGACACTAACAGACTTAATTGGCGTAAATCTTAGAATTCTGGACCACGACGCTGTGAAATCTTGTAGACAGTTAAATGACGTTCTTTATAAGATATTGTAGATGCGTCATATTGTGATTTATACAAACATATTAGTGACCTGTGATACTACAACGAATGAAGAAACAATATAAAGGACTAGAACATCATAAGAAAAATGAAGACTAAAAATCATTAAATATCAGTAAAAAATCAGTAATTCAGTGAAAAGTTTAAATACATAACACCTGATGATGGCTATATATAGCCGAAACATGTAGTGTATGTTCCACATGTAAATCGAGTACTCGATAGGGAACGTAAAAAGATATTTTAATCTTTTAATAATATTATATTGTGATTGACGGCTAATTTTAATATATTTTTAATAAATGACGTTCATTGAAATTAAATTCAAGAGATGTTATTAGTTTAACCAACTAAAAAATAATCTTCCCATCAATTTTATAAAACTTTAAACAAAATATGAATAAGTATTAAGATGTATTTCGGTTGCGGCGTGTAGTGTCGTAGAAATTGACAAACGTTACGCAAGTGCTTACTGCCTCCATAATCAGGGTGATGAAATCATCGGTTAGTTCGATCAGACTACACGAATCAACATCACATAAGACTGTCTCTTAATACTCGTCGACTGGTAAACAGAAACAAGCAAATGATGAAGACATGTACGAAGAGAAACCGGAAGTTATGAAATGCTACTCAGGGCCTCGTACTGGGCGGTCTGTTGTGAACACGGTAAAAGTAAAGTAAAGCTGTCCCACTATACGCCATGTAGGCGCTTGGGGGGGAGGTTGTGTAGCTCCTAATCGTTCTTAAACTTGGCACTAGATGGGGGTGAGTGGTCAGCATCACGCCCCGGCCGGCTTTACCCCCGGGAATGGACCCCGGTACCCATTGGACAGGAGGCTGGGTGGGCCCCAGAGCCGGTCTGGACGCAGAGGCTAGAGGAAAAATCCTCTTCCCCCGTCGGGGATCGAACCCCGATCTTCCAGTCACTATACTGACTGAACTATCCCGGTGAACACGGTAATGAAGCTTAAAAAGACGGTGAGTTGCTTGACCAGCTGAGCAAATATCAGCTGTTCAAGAATATATAAGCTCTCGTTGAGCCAGTCACTATTGTCATTTATAGCTCATTCCAATCAAATGTTAATCTGTTCAAATATTCTCATAACCTTCATCACTGATTACCCTAAGTTCTTGGTCTGCACCGGTCATAATAATTGAAACGTTTTCCTTTCAACTTATTTTCTGCTATCCCTTGTGCCATCTGCCCACTGTTTGATATTCAGAAATTAAAATGACAGCAAAGTATAAAGAATTACGATAAACAATTTAGCCATACGCCTACATACATGTCACTTTAAGTAATACGTGACTCGGTGTGCCATGGGGTATTAATTATTATCATTTTTGCTGCATCGTGGCTTCCTGCAGTACGAAGACGCTGAAGAGCACGTTAAATCTCCACTCGTAATTACTGCCAGTTTATTATGGTAATGATGTTCACGCCCATGGACTGGACTCTCCCTCTCTCTCTCTCTCTCTCAGACATTCCAGCACGTGTCCGTCTGTCTAGCAGATGTGCGGTGTCTTTGCAGGTATCACTCCTCCAAACCTCCCTCATTAATCGTGTCGACCGGTCGGTAATGTAGACCGCCTCACTTACCACAGAACAACAAAAACTGCGAAGATAGTGACTTTTTCCCTACTTGATTTGTTGTTTGTTTGACGACGCCTTCAATCGATAAGATTATACAGCGTCGAAGGCCGCTGCTGACCTCTCGAATATTTTAATATTTATAAGCAATGATTTTCCGTCAGAAAATCAGAGAAATTTGAAATAAAGGTTTCAAATTCGTGATTTTAAACAAATTAATTTCTACTGACTACAAGGAATGGATATTAGTTTTTGAAACATTTGGATCACACAGATGCTAGTAAATTTATGAACTTATTACTCCCAAAAATAAATGGTGACCGATATTATCGAAACGTCTACCATGTTAGAAACACAGGCCAAAAAAATAAAAAAATAAAAGTTGATTTCAAATCAATTGAAGTTTAAATGAATGATTAACAAGTCTAAAGTTACCGTGTGTTAAGAGTATAAAGGACCTATGTTAACGTGTGTGGGAGGAAAGGCAATGCGATACACTCACGTCCAAAAGGAAGAAAAAAGATTCATTTAAAGGTCGAGTGCCGTCTTCGTGTTATGGGGCCTATACAAGAAGGACGACTTTCCTCTGGCTTTCGCATGTAACTCTCACCCTCTAAATCTTGCCGGCGGACCACTTGTCAAAAGATATTACATACCCCTCTTGTAGACATTGGTTCCCCGCGGTTTGACAGAACATTCCATTTATCACTTGCTCACAGCCCACACACATGCAACATGTAACACTCTGCTGCCTCAATCAACCACAGTTGAAGACATTATGCAGAAAACTCGGTTCGGCGTTTGTTTCAAGCTTGTGAAAAAATACAAACCGAAGGTTCATTACTGTATACACAAAACTCTATATTCGGCTCCGTCCTGAGTTCCTTCATCCCAGTTTATCTTTCCACGTTCTATTTCCCAAAGATTCCTTTCAACATTATGTTTATAGGTCGCTGCGGTGAAGAGTCAGACACGGAGTCCGAACCAGGGATCCCCCTGAAGAGAAAGCAGCGTCGGAGCCGGACGACGTTCTCTGGAGACCAGCTGGAGGAGTTGGAGCGCGCGTTCCAGAGGACGCAGTACCCAGACGTCTACACCCGCGAGGAACTTGCTCAGCGCACTGGGCTCACAGAGGCTAGAATACAGGTGAATTCCAGCAGTAGCAGTCACGTTTTTCTGTCTAAGTTATGAGCAGCGCAGGTAGACAGTTACGCCCGAGATTTAGTGGGATTTTATCGTTTATGGATTTAATACATTTCGGCATTTCCATGGTGTGAGACTTGTCTTCACGTCCATTAAAGTTCACACTGTAAGCCTTAAAATGATTACCAACGTTTCGAGTAAACATACTGCTCCCATCTTCAAGGTAGTATGTTATTTTGCTCCATTAGAGACATTATATGGTCTGCAATTCCCTGAACATCTATGGATGTAAGCGAATGGGAGGCCAAAATTCTGTCGCTCACTGCCCGCCATATTTACACCCTACAGCAGAGGTTCCCAAAGTGTGGGGCGCGCCCCCCTGGGGGGTGGTTTTCTGGGGGGGGTGTTGTTTGTATGAAAAACTTTTTTCACTTGGTTAATCTGCAGTCCAGGTTTTCTAAGTAGAAGCAGTAAGTGACAAATACAAATGGATCACGGATCCATTCCATGCTGATTCGCCTCAAAATTACGACCTTTCTCTTACAGAAGACAAAAACTATATTGACGTTATATCTGATACATCTTTAAAGTTCAGTTTCCTACGAATTCGTACATAGAATTTTGGGTGGGCACTGGATGGGAGTTCCCTTACGTCATCAGGAAAGCTCTGAACATCCTCCTTCCTTTAGCGACGTCCTATCTGTGCGAGACTGGATTTTCAGCAGTAGCTGCCATCAAAACAAAGTATCGTTCTACGATGAACCTGGAAAACGACCTTAGAGCGGTCATTTCAAAACATCCATCCCACTAATCCAGGTATGAAGCCTATATTTTATTACAGTTTTTAAATTAAATGCATTGAATAATATATACTAAAAAAAAGTAAAGTTTGTCCCACTATACGCCATGTAGGCGTTTGGGGTGAGAGGAGGTATAGCTCCTCTCTTCCTTGACCTCGGCACTAGATGGGGGTGAGTGGTCTGCATCACGCCCCGGCCGGCTTTACCCCCGGGAAAGGACCCCCGGTACCCATTGTAGAGGAGGCTGGGTGGGCTCCAGAGCCGGTCTGGACGCAGAGGCTAGAGGAAAAATCCTCTGCCCCCGTCGGGGATCGAACCCCGGTCGTCCAGTCACTATACTGACTGAGCTATCCCGGCTTATCTTTACTTTAATAATATATACTAAATTATAAAAAAATGTATACTCATAGCTAAATTTTATATCAAATCCGTTCGCTTGCATTTGTTCTGGAAGGGGGGGACGTGAAATTTATGAAATGTTTTAAGGGGGGCTCAAGGTATAAAAGTTTTGGGAACCTCTACCCTACAGACATCGTGAATGAAGTCCAGGCCTAGTTTTACCAGCCGGCAAGGCACATAGGAATACTATGAAGCAATAACTGTTGTATCAGAGACAAAATCACTGTTTCTATCCAAGATTCTCGGCTGTTCTAGCAGGTATGGTTCAGTAACCGACGTGCGAGATGGCGGAAACACACTGGAGGGACGTCGTTCAGCCCGTTGTCAGCAGTGCCTAGCTACCAGTACCCGTCCACTAGCTGTGATGTCATGGCACTCCATCATAATTCAGGTAGGCTACAACTCTAGACAGGGTTAGCATCTAATATGGTTCTGTATTTCTGAAACAACAGAACCACGACAAATAAAAACAAAACACAGAACATTGCGGATTGTGGTCAACGTTTCCCTCTTTAACTCTGAAAGTCCCGGGTTCAAATAACTTCTCGATCGACTGTCCTGACTGTCAGCGGAATGACTGACTCTGAGCGCGGCTTTTGCACCTTCGAACACAGGGATCCAGGGTTCGTTTTTCCTGTCCTACCAAATATCTAAACAGATTCATAAATTCAGAAGTAAATTCTAAATTGAAACAGGCCAGATTACATATGTTAAGTGAAGGGAAGAAATGATTTACATTAGCCCCACTTAAACAGCCTGTGATAATCCTAACGACACAAGATTTGTAGAAGTAAAGTCTGCGTAGGCCGTATGACATTCTACTCTACACAAAATTGCTTGTTTTAATTTATAAAATCCACAACCCCTGTTCGGAATTCAGAACTGTGATTAGCTCGCCTTTCAGAGACGCAAAGTGAAGTCCTGGACAGCAGTTAACAATACAAAGGTATTTAGTGTTATTAGGTAATCTGCGGAAGGCTAGAGTAATAAGACTGTAAGAGTTGATAAAACATATTCTACGGACAATTGTATTAAAAATCAATAGCTGTGAAACAAATAAAAAGATAGAATTATGAACATTTACTGCTAAATTGGAGTTGCCAAAAGACAGAGAAGGTGCTCCACCCTCAGGGCGAGGTGTCCATTGTAACTTCGCTGCTGGTTACATAAGACGCAGTGTATACATAATTAAACCATCAGCGCGTCAGACCTTCTCTGCATTAACGCTAGCTTTTTTTTTTTAAATATCCTAAATTAGTTATTTGATTGAATTTTACAGGAAGTACAAACTGGCACCGAACCGGAAGTCAGCTCGCCAACTATTCTGCCCTCATGCAACAGTCCCACGTCACCACTAATAGCCTACAACAGCCAAATATCGCCTTGCCGACGTCTCAAATGTTGGACCAAGCGACGACGCCAGCTGCGACAGCCACGACATTACTATCAATGCCATCTATCAGCACGACGCAGGGGAATGGCAGCATCATGAGTCACGGAATGGGGTATTCAGCACCACCTAGCGGTGTCAATGGGGACTATCAACACTGCGACCCGACAGCTGCAGCGGGAGTTTGGGGAAGTAGATTCAATAGCGACCCAAACTGGAGTCACCACGGCTTTCCGGCAATCACCGACAACTATGGGTAATCAAACCACGTCATCCTGATTTGAATAACAATCGTAAATCCACTAGTGAGTAAGAAAAGGGCGTAAGCACTAACATCCAGATATGGATCAAAACGAGTAATCTGTATTGCGAGATAACCGGTTTAAAATATGTTATGACGTTAGAACGAAACGAAATTTGCATTTGGAGGGGGGGGGGGTTCCTTAATTTTATTCCGTGTCGATACAACATAACACGTAAGTTCAAACTGATCATCATCGGATTTCACAAAAAACCTTATCATATAATAAAATATAATTCATTACATTGGTTATAAACAAGATGTATCTGTGTTTCAATTTTATTTTCGAATGGTTTCCACCCTGATCATGGAGGCAGTAAAGTCCTCTGAAACGTCGGTAAACTTCTACCAGGCTACATGGCGCAACAACCTAAAGACAGCCATCTTCTTAACATTTATACTTGTAGAAATGGTACTGCAGTTTATTTCTTTTTAATTTGTGAGCGAGGTGCCAATTAGAAATTTGACTCAGGTAGCTTGCCACCAACTTCTCAATATGTCGGCGTATCACTTATTTGCTGAAAATTTCTTTCCAGAATGCTGGGGGGTAGTGGGTCTGGAGAAACTCTGTTGTCTGGAAGTAGTCTGCAGACAGAGCAGTCTGTCCAACAGTCAACATCTCACCATCACCAGTTCGGAGGATCCTCCGTCTACAAAGGTCACGGTTCCCGAACTTCCACAATGTCTACAGGATCATCCCTCGGCATATTCTGATTAAGAACGTTTGCCTTGATTTGAATTTACCGGCGCCGTACAATAGAAGTGTTGTTGCTTTTCGAACGTAGCTCCTTGCATTGGTTGACTCGCAAAATCTTTCGATTTGTTTCGGTTTCCTCCGATGACTGTGAAATTGCCTTGGCTTCGCCACACTCGTTATCTTCTGAATTCGTCGTGAAGAAACTTTCAGATGGAAAATGTTACTGCATACCAAATTTAATTCGGAAAACCTGATGAAAAAGCCCACTTGGGAGACCTAATCGTAGATGGGAGGGAATATATGATGATGTGGATTGGATTCATCGGATAAGAATATGGACCGATGTCGGGCTCTTGTAAACACGGCAATGGAACTTCTGATTCCATAAATGACGAGAAATTTCTTGACCAGATGAAGGACCATCATTTTCTCAAGGACTCTTCCTCAAACGAGTTAATTAATGTTAATTATAGAGTAATTTACAGGGCCTATACGGAACAATGTGATAAATGCGTGTGAACAGCGAAATCCTTACCGATACCAATATGGGATGATTTTTTTTTCGATGGCTGTCGTGGTTAATTATGAGATACTTGTCCTTATATAAGTGATAATTAAAAATTGAGTGATGTATTAGTCATTTGTATGTAATATATGTATATATACTTTAAATTTGTTATGCTGATGCTTCGTTTTGTAACACATTTTCCTTATTTTACAAGGTAAAATATGTTTGTTTTCACCGGATGGATTTTAAACCAACTGACAGACTTTAGTAAAATGTTGTATGCCCCCAAATGAACGCGTTCGCGGCAACATGACTCATTTGTGTACTTCTATAGGCTATGCGGCACAGAAACAAAACTTAATCGAAATTTACGTAAGTATAGAACATCGAAGTGCATTTGAATCAGAAAATTTGTTTATAGTTGATAGAATAATATATTGATCTTAGTAATGAGAGAAAGGTGTAACAATTTTCTGTTGGCAGTATGCCGGCTTGTTTCACCAAGTCCAGGAGACATGTAAAATTACGCACTGCACATCCTAAACTGCGCAGGTTTATGATTAATAAAACATTTATCGCCCTTCCCTATCATTGTCAGAAGCATTTCACGGTTAACATCCAAGAAATGTCAACATAGTTTCCCTTCTAATCTAGGATGGTAACAACGGTGGGCTTACCTTCTTATTCCTCCGCAATACCGTCACCATGATGACAGCCGGTCCTTGTAAAAACATCTCTTCCACTTGAAGCTCCGTAATGCGAATGGCAAATCCTTTACGTGACAGCCAGCAAATACATGCGATAATAACGTCAGTTACTGGTTCACATCACTCACAAAACATAACCTTTTACCCAACAGTATATCACTCATTTTCGACCCGAAGCTGTACTGAATAAACACTAGACACAAACACCATCATCGATGAAAATTATACCGAATCAATTCAGGTATTAATTTCGGGGTTTTTGTTGACCACGTATAGAATCACAATCAACTATAAAGCTGCGTAAAACTGAATAAGTACGCCTGGAAGTCTACAGGTGGCTACGGTGTAAAAGCGAAGTCATGCCATATTTAAAAACGGAATTCAAATTAGATTATCAGAACAGCCACACACCTTGCATGGAAAAATATTCACAGCTACTTTACATAAACCACTAACCTGCCACTGCAAACAGGTCTTATCTTCTAGTTTACTAATCTAAAAACTCAACCCTTCCAACTTAATTCACCCCCAACCTCACTATTCAAGCGTGCACTGCATTATCTAGTCATGAACTGTTCCCCTCTCACCCTACTAGACACAACGTAATCCAGTATGAAAATAAAATAAAATCGGCACTCTTATTAAAAGAGGCTGTTTCCTCCCGATAAATTATTATAAACGTATATAACTAAAAACCACACTACTTCGTCAATATTAAATTACTGTTACAATGTTAATGTTACTTGAATTTGATACGTATCGAACTCATTAAAATAGGCATATACTCCGAAAAACGAGGAGAAAGCCACAATACATGCAATGAAGTAGTTAACATGTAGCATTGTGGGTAAATGAGGAAATATGGCAACTCAAATCTCTTACCGTAAAATAAAGTCATTTCATCAGTTTTAAAATAACGAGCGCAATTACCAATTCATTAATATTCAAGTAAACAAGCATTACTAATTTAACCTATGTTCAGAATAAAAAAAAACTTGGGACAAGCATTATTTAAGAACAGATCTCGAAGTTACATCAGCCAGATATGATGGTGATCACATATACTTATTTCCTCATTCAATTAAGGTAATGAAATACCTAATACATCTTTAGCAGCTAATTAGGGGAAAGAGCAAGAAATAAAAATTACATTTATTATTAAATTAAAACCTGCAAGATTTGAGGTTCTCTGCGTTATAGTTTCAGCAAGTCAGAAATTTACTAACATTTCGGCTAATGACGGAATCAGCAAGGACCTCAAACATTGGTAAACCTCTACCAGATTACAACCCAGAGGACAGCCATCTTCAAATTAAAACCAGATTAAATTCTATCATGCTGTATCAAAAAACCTTAAACATTAAAATATACAACAAATTACTTTACCTGTTAAATTGCATGGGTGTGACTGCGCTCCGCTTAAGACGGGAAGAGAGAGAGAGAAAAAACTGTGATTGAAAACAAAGTGTTAAGGAGAATACTTGAACCAAAGGGTGAGGAAGTAAGAAAGAAAATATCACATAACGAGAAGATTCATAATTTGTACGCTTTGTTACATACCTGTCTTCCCTAGCACTGTTTCTGTTGTTGTATACCTGTGGATGGCTTTAAAAGGTAATATTACTTATTATAAAGTATCAGATACATAGAGGCAATGGTGAAGATAAGATTTTGACCCAAAAACCTCACAAGGAAGGGATCGCTTGGCAGCTGGGAGAATATTTAAATGTGTCAATGTTATAATATTTTCAATTTCCCAGTTAGTTTATAAACCAGGGCCTAAAAATTAGTCACGTCAACTAACCACTTTTTTTATAGGTACGAATATCTAAATGAAGTATTGGATCTCATTCTGATCCCAGTTTACATTTTCACGACCAATTTCACTAGATACTACTTAATATTATCCACCGATGTTATTCTACATGTAAGAGATTTTTCTGGAATATTGAAAGTATGAGGTAGGGAAAAGTGAGGTTATGTCACAACATGCACTAAAGAATGTTCTTTAAAATGTCCAGGCGCAGTGCATCAGCAATTATTACAGTCCTACTCCTTACTATGTACCACTACATGGCTGAGGACATGAGGACAATAAACAAATCAGAGGTCTCTGGTATGTTCAAGACTCGAGAACAGACCTGGAGCAGTTAGACGAGTACAGTTCTGTACGCACACGAGGCTGATCTTAAATAAAATATTTTACTACAAAGATCAACACATTCTCAGATTCTTTGTTCCTTTGCTGTTAGCGCAAGACTCCAAGAAAATAGCATTTGCGCCTTCATCCATCACCTAGGTGTTTTTATACTTTTGTCTTCAGGTGAAAGGAAGGCAAAAGCCACATCTACTAGGCAGGGAGCCAAACAGAAACAAATTCTAAAATGTTGTGGTTTCAAGAACACCTAGACAAATAATAAAATTAAAAAACTAACCTTCAAACTAGGATTGATAAGTTTTGGTAGGATTAAAGTAAAATTCCCATTAACAGCAAACACAAATGAACCTAACCTGTACACTACAATGTTGGTATCAATGCTTTAAATCACGGTTGCTCCAGTTCCGCTCATCAGTTAACATAAAACTTCTCAAACACAAGTATATATTGCAGGATGACAGTAAGACATACACTTACAATACATCATTAGACATATAATATTATTATAATTAACCAACATTCACACTTTCATTGCCATCCAAAGATTCATTACATCTTAACTACTATTACTGTCTAGACTCTAGAGAAAGGAGGTTTTCTGGGGAGAGGAGAAAAAATCTGAAATCAACAGGAATTTTTGTTTTCCAAATAAATATTTCACCATTGCTGTTGAAGATTTATACTGTTAAAATAAACACAACAGGAGACCATAAGAAATTAAAATATTAAAAATGAAACATCTAATAAAATTCTGTTTTAAAACCATTTCTCACGAGGCTCGTAGACGGCGAGAAAATTACGTAACTGAGAAACAAATACTTTAACCAACACGTATGCATTGTTCTTGCTGAGTAAATGAGATTTGTGACTTGAGAAAAGTTATCTAAACAGAACTGTAGTTAAGACTGAAAACCTATATTTTGGATGGTAATCATAATGCACGTTTATTTCCAAATTTCTGAACCCTTATATAATTCTTTATTATGCATGACCTAAGGTCAACATAGAAAATTAAAATTAATTATTCACTGTTCTTAAGGCTGCCTTTACACAGACTCATCACAGTAGATCCGAGTACAGTCCATGGTTAATGTTATAAAAAAA
Source organism: Zootermopsis nevadensis (assembly GCF_000696155.1). The sequence continues at coordinate 864,741 of NW_019059621.1, forward strand.
AAATTGAGTATTGCAACATTTGTTCACATTATTACCAATAATCATTAATTCTTATACGCCCTTTACAATGGTGCAGCAATCAACTCTAAACATAACCAAAAGTGTAATAAGTCGCAAGTCGGTGAATGGTCACTGACATAAGCAATTCAAGTTTTGATTATTAAGTACTGTTTCTTTGTTCAATAATCTAGCGTTACAGGACCAAGTACCTCAAATATATTTTGTGGCACCTTCGCTTAAACTACGAATTGAAAATAAAAGGACGTACACTGTTAAGTGCAGCACAATAATTTTGATGCCGTTCTCTGAATAACTGCGCGGAGGGGGAGCATTGTGCAGAATAATTCATCAGCACACATTACATATGAGATTTGAAGAGTTATTAAATATAATTTTACAAAATTTCTTTTCTTCAAAAATGGCTCAATGTATGAAAGTTAGTACATAACATACAAGGAGATACATGCTAAAGAGCGTAGTTCTTTTCGTAAAACATCGGTGACGATCGTACGATGGCCACTTTCACATATAGTCAATACATTTTAATAAGAAGTACCCACAAGAATTTTATAAAACACCGACAGACACCGAGAAGTTAAAAGACACAACGCAGGGGCAAATTATATTATTCTTTCTTTGTATACAGAGCAGCTTTATGTGAGAACTTTTGCGTATCTTAATGAACCTATTCATTTCACTTACGTCTTCACAGAATAACATTTAATACACGATAAATTATTTTGAAAATGTTTCTTCAAGTGCTGTCAGCGTGAATATTTTAGGACTCCTCACCAAAGTAGGGTCACTGATCTTGTAACACTAGTGACTTTAAGTAACTGGCCACATAACTTGATTTGCGTATGTCAAAGATACTTGCATCTAATATTATAAAATTAAAAAATTAATTACTTCCAGCTTTCCAGATAAGCCATCTACATTACAATGCGTAAGAAAACCATAGCCCGGTTATTAAACGTCTGTTTTCCACGATTTGTTATCCGGGAACCTCTCCCCACTTAAGTAACAATTAATAATAAGGGGATCTGTGACCATATAGTCTTCACCTGTTTCTTTAGTTCACTAAAAGTTGTTATTAAATCTTAATCTTAGTAAAGTAAATGGCACATGAATCACTGATATAAAAATATATAAGTATATATTTTAGCTATAATAATTTCAATACTATAATACATAAATTCCTCATGGTTTTCTTCCTTAAGTCTCGCATACTTCATGATCTTCTGTTATGTTCGAGTCTGTATTCATAACATGATACACAACATATATACCTTATATTTTGCAAACATGTTAACTTTATATACACTTTCTAATTTTTTGTCTCAGAAAAAGGATAAATGACGTCGATGACATAAAAGTCTGGAGTTAAATTTTTTTTTTAAAATCAATTTTAACAAACATTTTAGTCACTGTAGCTTACAGAGTAATGTAGGGAGTGCGAACATAAATCAACCAATTTATCTCCTGTAGCTGCACAGATTAAAGGAGTGACGATTTCTGATATACGCAACACATTCAGTTGCGTTAAAATATTAAAAACTGTCACTCGTGCATGAATCCCAGTTTTAAACAAAGCAGTTCCTCATTTGCCGTAAAACCAAAGAACAAACATCATTTCCTTTGCCATCTGAGTTTCAGTTGCATCTACGCTAGTGCCAGAATTAAACGATCCTCGTCCTTGCACGTGCGCAACATAGGAAGCCCAGCTTGGGCGTAAGAATGCAGAACTCTTCATTTGAGCCCCTAACATCAGAGCGTGCAGTTGTAAGCTTGCTAGTGTGTCTAGCATCGCACGCAGAGCGATTAGTAGCGCACCTGGTAAACACATCGACTGCTGGCCAACGCTGTTTCAAGGAAGACAGCACGGTCAGTGGTAATTCAAGGGACCATAAAATTTTGGCATGATCATAAAAGCAAGTTTACCACCGGTTAATTCAACGTCAATGAAGCGTATACAGTTAAGGTTTTCATGATGATGAATACTCGAATACGGTCTTCTGGTTTGGGATGCAGCGTGTTTTGTAGTTGGTTACTAACAAATCAGAGGAATCCATCACCTCCATCTCCAGGGCAAAGTGCTCATACTTCTGTTGCTTAACAGAACTAATTATGAGCTCAGTAATTCATGATTAAATGACAATTAATTTGTAATTTGTACCAATTAACTACTCAATTGAAATTAAAAATTTACCTGACTTTTTTAAACAATGTAAAACAGTGCAAAAACATTTTATAACATTTATCCATTAAATTCTAATTTTAATTACTGAAAATGTGCAACTTCAACTTTCAGGGACAAGTGATGTCAGCTCTCAAAGGTTTTTTTTGTCAATGCTGAAGTTAAACATTAAATTTTGGCCTCAACAAACTAAGAAAAGTTAGAGAGGGCACATGGAGGATCTTAGATGCTGGTATGCTACAAGCGCTACATTTGAGTACAACATACACATAAAAATTATTTTCCTGTAAATATTTTAATTCTACGTAAACAAGTTTTATCAGACGATTACCTGACACTCTTTTGAAGAGTGTCTGTCAAATGAAAGGTAGTGAAAATATTACAAACACTCAAAATTGACACAGATCCTTATCTTAAACATTACATTGATTGCATAAAACAGAGTGTACTTGTTACGTTAAGTATATGTCTTGTATAACTAGTACCCCATTCTCCAAACTCCCGAAGTCAACAAAAATGAAGTGCAACGACGACCTTTGATTGGCTGTTTAAAAAAAAGGTCCCTAAATTATGGCTACGATGATTTGGCACATTGAAACAGTGTCTAATTATTGTTTCTATAATGATAATGCAATATTTGAAATGTTTAACTTCTTCACGATGGAAATGAGAATAACTTTTAATCATTTTTTCTGTGATAAACATGAACACGCACAATAACGTCACAAATATATATTTAAATTATAAATCTGTCAGTAAAATTTGAAAATCTGTAACAGTGACAGTCTGTCATAGCTAAAAATCTAGATGTGTTGAACACCCGAGTAAATTTACTCCTTTTTCTCACCACTTTAAACAATATCAGTTCTCATTTTATCACTGGCCAGAATCCGTCTATTTTGATGGATGTGTAAAACGCTGGAGGCATGTTTAACCTGTCAGACTTTGTGAATGAAATTTTTTTGTCAGCTGTGTGTTAGCCAATATCTGTTACTGTAAAAATTTTGGCATTAATGAAGTATTTCATGTCCGCCTATGCATACGTGCACGGGCACACAGACTCCCCGTCCCCCACACAAACAATTTTAAAATTTAGTTTTGTTGTGGAATTTCTCAAAACAAACACAAGAACATTGCATATTTGGCAAAATATTCTGCCCATGATGCAGGGTTTTTATTGTTCCATACATAACAGTGAATTTATTAAAACAGGAGAAAATTATGGGAACGGAACGATTAGTAATTCTAAACACGATAATTATGTTACAAAATCTGCAGAGTTAGAAACCAAAACAAAGTGTCCACAACTCTGTTGAGCAGAAAACTTGAAAAGTATAATAAAATATTTATCTTCATTAGAAAGCTTCATTGCAATGATGTTCTTGACTGAACTGTCACGATAATTGTGTGTCAAATGATCCGCTCACGAAATCTTAACATTCAGATATGACCACTGGTGTCAGAAGTACAGAATATTTAAATAAAAATAAAATAAAGTTGAAAAAATGACTCCAAAATTACTTTACTGTATCATTGAAAACAATTAAATAAGAAAGCTCAAAGCAAAATCTCTCTCTGTTAAAGTAAAGTTTGTCCCTCCTCGTACCATACAGGGACTTGGGGTGAGTGGAGGTACAGCTCCTTTCTTTCTTGACCTCGGCACTAGATGGGGGGTCAATGGTCGGCATCACGCCCCGGGAAAGGACCCCGGTACCCATTGTAGAGGAGGCTGGGTGGGCCCCAGAGCCGGTCTGGACGCAGAGGCTAGAGGAAAAATCCTCTGCCCCCGTCGGGGATCGAACCCCGGTCGTCCAGCCTGTAGCCAGTCACTATACCGACTGAGCTATCCCGGCTCATCCTCTCTCTGTTAGGTTAGGTATTTGCTATGACAGGGATAATCAACAGATTTATATGTTAAAAATGTGACGTAAAATATGAAGTCTACTTTCTTGTTCACAATGCCCTTTGGTCTGGACAAAATGAAAAAAAAAAATACTACTAAATTCAATCTGTTACCTAACATGACATTCTTCTGTGAACATGAAAGGCACTATTTGGCACTCATTTACGCATAATGTTTTCTAAGAAAGTAATATTACTGTAATTCTGATATCACGAAGTGTCTGTAAAACAAATTATAAGAAAAAGAAATTCCGCACAGATACCCTGTACTCGAAATGTTAGAACACACGTAATATAGAAGTAGCAGTAACGCCTACGTGATCCGATTTATAGCCCAGTGAACATTTCCAAGCAAATACAAATTTAAATTGTGTGTGCACTGTTATTTTCCCCCAAAAAACTAAATACGTTATATTCATTACTTATACATCTGGACATACAGAAAAATTATATTCATACTCAAATAATGGGCTCAAAAAAAAGGGGGGGGGCAGACGTTCTGAAACATGGCCTTGTAGATTGAGAAGTGCTAGAATTTGAGGAAATATCATGTTTCTGTCAGAGGAAAACTTTAGTCTGTACCCTCCGAGTCATTTTCCATTCCCCATTAGCCACACTGAAAAGTAAGACACTAATAACATTTGCTGAAGCAGAGCCGACACATTCACGCTGAGACATTTTGTTCGTCACTCTGCTTAACACAATTTAAACACGAAAACATTCAAATTGAAATTTAGGGAAATATAACGCACTAATTTGTTTTTTAAAAAAGATGAATGAAAGAACATTATCCTTTTTACTTCACAGTAATATGCATAAAAAATAAGCCTGGGTGAACTGTCTCACAGCATATTTTCTGTTAATAAAATTTATCAAAGCCGAACTATTTTGTTGTTAAATTCTTTTTTACTGAAGTAGGTATGAAAGTGTCTGAAGGTGGACTACGCAATTTTTAAGAACACAATGCTGAAATGTCCAGCTCGGAAATGTAAGATTTATGTGGAGACTGCGCCAGTGATAAATCAAATTTATGAAACAACTGAGCAGGAAGTTCGCTTCCCAGTAAACTGCAAACTATAAAGGGGGAGTAAGAACAATGCAACTTAAATTAAGACTGAAATATTCCTAGAACATTTACAAAAATAATCTGAAATAGTAATTTTTTTTATCAAAGCCTTATAGTATGTTCATTACATGTATGACAACTGATACATGTTTCTGCTTCCTTTTGATCATGAACTTTGCACATATTTTCCATTCCGTTTCATTTTTCTGTTTGGTTAAAACTGATATGATACTATTATCATTTCAATTTCATCACATACCAGCAGCAAACATTTTTATTTGTTGCTGAAATGTGTTTTAGTCGCACCATTTGCTATGGTACATTAACATTAATCAAGTATCATAAGAAAGACCAATAAACTACATGTAATTAAAAAAAAACTTCTTCAGTGCCTAAAATTTTAAAGGCTACAACACATATATATGTTTCTATTTAATGATAATATTTAACACAAGCACCTCCATGGCAGCACCTGTTCATAATAATTTCAAACCCAAATGTGCCCACATTTTTTGACCATTAATAAGAACCTACTGATAATATATTATTGCCACTAACATTCATATTGATATACAAAATTATATAATGATTCTACGCTATATTAAGTAGAAAAGTTTTCATTATTTACAAAGCTACCATGTTAAAACAAACTTAAGTTCATTTATGTATTCTATTCACTATCCTTAAAATGACTTGAAGAAATCCAAAAATACTTGCGCTAGTGCGTTAAAGGCCTCCGAACTCAAATGTACACACAGCAACGTATGTCTTAGTACTTCTGTGGTAATTTAGCATGAACTGTACACAAATTATTTTATGGCAATTGTGTTCGCTTTTTTAAATGAGTTTCTCTTAAAACTACGTTAACTATACTCATTAATGATGTTTTGAAACTAAATTTATCGCGTGTACTAACTAGTCAAGCAACAGAATATAACGTGTTAATGCCACGTTTTCAACGTAGCTTAAAAAGCTAATTTGTATTCAAGAACGTTACAGTGTTTATTACAATTCTGTTGTAATGGATCTCTTCGTTCAGTCTGAAAAATTGCACTCAAACTTCTCCGTGATAAACAAACCATTACTGACACACACACAATAATACAATTACTGTACTGACGTAACTTCCCTATGTTCTATGTCATTAAATGACAAAACATCTCACCAATATGTAGGATCTCAGGTTTTCACGACAGTGAGTCTGAAGATTGCCGTCTTCTGGGTCGTTGCGCCGTGTAGTCTGGTAGATGTTTACCGAAGTTTCAGAGGCAGCGAGGGCTTCTGAAACGTCGGTAAACATCTACCAGACTTCACGGCGCAACGACCCGGAAGACGGCAATCTTCATCTCTCCTATTTTCTCACAATTACAAAAGAGAGTATAATACTTTTCTGAAGTTGTGAAGATATACAAATTAGTAATTTTAACTAATTGAAATTTGTGTGCTGCACAAACATATGATGATGAACACTACATAGTTTAATGTGTATGTGTACACATTTTATAGGTGAACAAATCTCTCCGCAACCAATGTCGGTCATTTATAAGTAAAGTTCAATACAATGTAACTAATAATTTCTCAAAGACGAGTGTAAACTCTGGACGGAAAACCAATAACTGAAGTCTCATTAGACACAGAATAATATCAGGTGCTGCCAACTGATGGAACTATCTTACGCTACTACTACTATCTCCAGTTCATCAAATCAACAACGTTCATCCACAGGTGATGTTACAACTCACTCCAACATTATTATACTGCCTATACACACACAACAAAAACAATTAGTAAATGTTATATAATAGACACATGTACGATACTAATAAGGACATACCAACAAACAATACTAAACTATCCATACTAATTTCTCTGAATTAACCTAGCTAAAATAATATCAATTGCAATCATAATTGAAAAAAGGACTTAACTAAGTATATTTATTTAAAAAATGAAATTAAGTATGTTGTGAGAAACAGAGGACATGTAACATTGAATGCTATCTAAAACATGTATCATTAAGGATGGATGTTGGGACAAGGCAATGTCTCGCTGTGTTTGTTTCATTTAGCAACTTACAACCCCTTAAATGCCCTCTTCCCCTCCCATGTCCTCAAATAACAGTAGTTGCCAAGTTACGCAATAGTTATAAGGTTAAATGCACATGATTCTTAAACATTACATACAGTAATTATTTCACACGTCGGTGTATACACAGCAGAGGTCAACATAACTTCAGTATGAACGTACTGAAATGAACTGGAAAAGTTGTCCATAAGGCAAATACAGTGCACAGTACCACACAGTTTACATTTTAGACAACATATTGTTTAATTAAAAAAAAAAAAAAAACTCTTGCATTAAGCGGATCTGATTTCGCAAGTCACCATTATATATATAAATAAACAAACAGATTGTGCTCTATGTATGTGAATTAACCGTACGACATTCATATCAGAATTCAAGAGAAAAGATTGTAAAATTTCTATAAGGAAGGTGAAATTGCTGTAAAAATCACTAGTTAACGGAAACTTTGCAAGCCCTAACAAGGGGAATTAATTCATTTTATGATTCAGTCCATTCCTGTTACGTACTGGATAGAAAGAAAAAACATCAAGTTCAACACAACATGAATATAGAAACACAGATTCATAAGACGCGTCATATTGATCTCTGCTAGTACATGAGCTTAATATCTTAGAACATACAGAAGTGCAGTGTTGCCAACTCTGTCTGAAGTTCTGATAGAACCTATTCCAAGGCTCTGAAGTTGAAAGATCCAAATTCCTGGGCAGGCAGCAGGCGAGCGAACAGGCAGTGAATGAGTGACCCCATCAGAGTGCTGCGAGTTAGTCCTATAGTAGTAGTGGTAGTAGTTTTTTTTATGGTGAGTGCAGATGTTTTGTTTTCTAGCTCCACCGTACGTACGTGCGTGCAGAGATGTTACGGAACACGAGGCGGGCGGGCGAGCGAGGGGAGCTAGGGGTCCATTGTTAGCACTCGAAGCCTACAAGGCCAGGGCCAAAGTTGGTGGGCAACCAGGTTAAAGAAGAAAAAGAAAAAACAGAATGTTAGTATTTTTTATAGTCAAAAGTCTGAATTGTTTATGTTTTAATGGTAATTAACCCCAGTGTGCGAATTATAAAAATCCTAGGCAGTAGCGCAAGTTTCATTATTACTATACTGTATGCCTTGTTACCATTTTTACATACTGTTAATGCATAAAGTATGAAGAAGAATAATTAAATATTTACAAATCATATCACCTTAGTAACTAACAAGGGAACAAAGTAATTAAAACATATTATTTATGGGATACAATGGAACTGTCTCACACAAGTGGTTTCAACAGCCTTTCAACGCGTTCCTCGTTTAATCTGCGAACTCTGTGGGCGGAGCCTAGTGTACGGTTTTGAATAATGGATCATTAAAGGCAGCACGTGCCACAACTAGCAAGGTTCAAAGTGAAACATTTTCATTTTTGAGTCACAAGAATTTCTGATTTTGAAAACGACTCTGCAGAGTTCAATTGAAATTACAATTCTTGTTCTTTAATTTAAGAGGCATTTTGAATTTGTGAAATGTCTTAATTATTTGGTACTCTAAATTAAATTACGGATTTTCAAAAGTCAAAAAGGCATACAGCGAAGCAACAGACAAATTTCAGCTTTTCTGCCTAGGCCATTACACAGTCATTTGTTAGAATGTTTAAACTTTTTAACATTTGAAATGCAGATGGGAACTTTTTTCATGTTCTGAAGCACATTCCGATTAACATCCACGGCTTGTGAACAGATGACTGTATAACGGGGAACAATATTTTAGGGAGCCAGTTTTTATAACTATAAAAATTAGTAACTTGTGCAACAGAGTGCTACGTCTATTTTAGAATCAAATAGAAAAAAATGCATGTTATTCAATAGGCATAGTTGTGCATGTTCAGACTTGGTTCTATTTAAGAGAAAAAGAGAACTGGCTACCCTTAGTGAATAAAAGCAAAGCAATGAATTATTTACTTTAGCACAGGAAATAACAAATAACTGACTTGTTTCTTGCATATTTATATACACAGTTCAGAACGCTTAATGTGAAGATTAAGACTGCTACAAGAAAAGAGCTTAAAAAAAAAAAAACAACTTCAGATAATAAAAATTGTGGGTATAATTCATTGCAATGACTTAAAAACACCCACTGGCAAAATTAGTAGTAGTAAAGCAATCTTAAGATAAACACATTAGATGTGCTGCACAAGAGATTGTTGAGTGAATATGCTAGTCAGGTATGTCACTATTTTGATATTACAGGAAAAAATGTACATATGTCCCAACTACAAACAACACCCATTTGAAGGAACTTGCATTAATTTTTTCAAAATTTAAAATTAACTCATTAGAAACATATAATAAAATAAAAACTGAACCATTTTTTACAGAGGTTAATCAATATAACATGTACAATGGGAATGGCAAAGGGAAATACACAAAGTTTTTCATTTTCAATTACACCCTTTACATATTCACCATGAAACACAAAAGGATTTTTAAAGAGACGGAAAAAAAAGAATAGGAGCAATTATGCAGAAGGTGAAAATTTTAATATACACTTTCTTCCCCTAGAAAAGTGTAAATTAAATTTTAAATTAAGTATAATCTTTTATAGTAGTTACACTGCGACACGACGAAATGTGCGTCTACTTTAAAAAAACCCTAATATTCCAACAGCACAGCAGAAAAGTGTTTCGTCTATGATCTTGAAATCTTTTCGTGGTTCACAACCCCTATCATAAATAACCCATTACATTAAAACCACACAAATAAAACAATACGTATGTCTGATTCCGATCAGTTCAGTAAACGGTAAGACGAACAATAACTAAAACAAAGTTACCAACATAATGGAGAGGAGGTTAGCAGGTGAAAAATTAAATTTACCTCATAAAATTAACTTTGCATTTAAAAATTTTGTCCTGGCACTTCTAAAACTTTTCAGAAATGATTACGATGTGAGGTTGAGAAGTTTACATGAAATTAACGCCGAAATCAATAATGCAAATTTTCATTTTAAAATAACATTAAGAGCAATTTGTGGAAAAAAAAAAAAATCTTCATTGCTGACACAAAGTGTAATTGGCCACGAAGATATTCTCTTGCAAGTATTAATGATTGGGTGACATTAATTTATTCTTTCAAATGGGGTATGAGCAGGGGGAACATAATATTGACAGAAATCACATACTATATGCAAAATGCTTCCGAGAAAGTTGGGTTCAAGTAAAAAAAAGACACTCACTCAGACACAATCCCAGCAGTCAACAAGACAAAAAATCTCCCAGAACACTACTACACTAGCTACAAAATACATACACCATCACTAGTCCCATACAAGCCCCAAAGTGCAGTTTGATTAATAAAAGTTATTATTATTAATTATACACAGACAATTATCACATTCAACCCAAAATTATTACATTATTCTAATAGGAGCATGTGGAATCCAGTCCCTGAGCAGGTATTTTTACAGAACTTATTACACAAATTGTCTGGTACATGAAAGTCAGGCATTTAAAAAGCAATTATTACAAAATGGCTGCCCGTTCGTTAGTGTCAACTTGGCCTTGTGGACAGATCGTTTTTTTTTAGTTAGTGCAAGAATAGGGAAGGTATAGAAGTTTTATGTGTATACTGTAAATTTGCATTTATAAAACAAAAACAAACAAAAAAGTTAGTTTTCCCCAGCCACGGGTCCAAGCAGCATCTTGTAACTCAAGTAGGGAGCATGTGCGGAGCTAAAATGGTTATACTACTTGAGTTATCTGGTACTGTGCACGGCACGTTCGTAAATCTCTTAGCTCCAGGGATAACTGGAGTTTAAAGAATAGTTTTTAATTTAAAAAGAACAAAAAACGAAAACTTCACGAAAAATAATGATTTCACATGTATATGACCCATCAGTAAATGATTCAAAATGGGTCAACACTTGTGAAACGTGGTTCAAAATGCAGATAAAGTTAAATTTCAAAGGGAAGACATTTAAGATTATGTTGTTTTGACTTACAAAGACTTAACTGAAAAAAAAAGTTTAAATGATTAGTTTAGGCGTGTCTGAAAACCTCGTAAGAATATGAGTTTATGGAAGCAATGCAGCATCTGTTTAAAAATCAAAGTTCCATGAGTGGAAATTTGTCTTCTTGCCATTGTGTCACAAACAATGTTATACGACAGTTGTTGTTCACAATCCCACAAACTCATATGTCGAGTGGCAAGAAAAGGGAATGTTGAGAACGGATGATCTCAAGAGATAATAAAAGTTTCTGTCTGTGTTTTTTATTTACTGATATTTTCTTTATTTTATTTTCTGATTGGAGTTTTGCACCAAGTATATACATATCCAATAAAAAATCTCATTAGAGTGGATCCACAGGCACAAGTTGCCTAAGTCAACAAAATACAGAATAGTTCATAAACTGGAAAAAAATATACAGAATATAAATAATATATTATGATGCTTTTCCACCCCCCTTCAAGGGAGGTTACCATGTTCATACAAAATCATGACATTCACATTATATGCTCCTTTTCGAAAATATACAAATAAATGATATGAGGAAAGAAGGGCATGTGTGTGTGACCCAATCAGGGCAATCTGTAAGCTTCTCCTCACGGCAAACATCCATCGATCAGTTACTCTAACATGGAAATAAAATATCACAACCATACAATAGACAAATACTATATCAAAATGCTAAAACAGTAAGTACTGGAAGAAAAATGTATAACATATAATGTAAATATTGCCTATATGGGGCCAATAAAAAAACTTTTAAAAAGTATAAAAATAATACAATTGGTGGCTATTTTATGTACGATCTTCTATGTGGGTATAAACACATACAAACTTACTGACTGCAGAGTTCGTTTTGCACCAAACAAGCATGAGAATGCTTTCGGTTACTGCAGTGGCCATGTAAAAGTATACTTCTCTGTGACCACCAGTATAGGTTATTTTTTTAGCACCAGTATTACAACTAATTCATAAAGTGAATGAAAAAGAATCGCAAGAGAGTCTCCCCAATTAAATTCTGACTGCAAAGATGAGCTTCGGGTGGCAATAAAAAGTACTGTAAAAAATAATGCATTCAAGACTAGTTATAGCAACAAATCACATGGACTGTGATCGATCATTTAAAAAATAAATACCTCTCTATACTCGGAATTATCGACCTACTTTGCTACGGTAACCAAACATCTGAAGCCACGCACTATTGGTTACAAGCACACATAATGTTTATGACAGCAAATATTTTAACTTAAGACTTTCGTACAGAATTGCAATAGCAATTATGTCCTTCTTTCCTCTGCCTACATTCCCACAAGTAAAAAATAAGAGTAAGGTCTGAGTACTTCACTTACAGTCCTTGATACTCCAGAAGAAGTTATACATTCATTCTTTCTTTCTGTTTACAAGTAGTCATGTTCCTCGCAACATTTACTATTAAAATTCGCGATACGACAGCAACGTCTTCCAAAGCCGAGATCAGTAAAGAAAAATACAGAAGCAAGAACTGAAGTCAGACAAACAGACTTTACGTTGTCGCAATATAACACCTACAACAAATACAGTCAAGTAGAGAGGTACCAATGAATAACAAGAAAACTAACCTTGCCACAGGGGCACAGACTTTTCATGAAAGGGCCCCGGCCCTTTGATACGGATGTTCCCGTAACTGACCCAAGTGCCTCCGTTTAGCTGCTGCACCTGGATACACAGGCACAGAAAAACAAATTGTTTTAA
>NW_019059621.1:877715-906062 GCF_000696155.1 Zootermopsis nevadensis
GCATCTGGTCGCAACTAACAAAAGAATTTTACTGATTGGTAACTTTACATTGTCATTCTGGGTTCTTGCAGATCAACACGACAGTGGAGGATGATGAAATAAGGAAAACTATGTCAGAAGCACAATACATTACTACGGTAATTACAATTATACACACAGCGTACCTGATTATGTTACACGGACACAATATTCTGTATACCGAGAACTATAATCAATGCCTGGGTCCTTGTGGAAAGAAAGGAAGAATTAGTAAGAGCATTAACAAGTGAGGTATGATATCATCTAAAGAACTGAACGCAACATACAAACAAATGTTCTAAGTACTTCTAAGTACCTGTAACTATAACAACAAGATGTAGCTCCGCTAGAAATTTGTTAAATGCTCTGAAGAGAGATTATTTGCATTAAGCAACCTCCCCTTTTCCAGACTGATCAGTCATGCAAAACAAAATTCGAGATGCATGTTAAAGTACGTTTGAAGCAAATTATTCACTAAATCGAAGAAACAGGTTTCCGCGATACTGAATGGGATGAAGAACACAGAATTAGCGGCTTTTACAAATTCCAGCATTTTTAGTCACTGTGACAAGACTCGTTATTTAAACTCTGCCTCTTATATCTTGCGGAAAATCCTGAAACAGTGATCTGCAAGAACATGTATTCAAATGTTAAAAGATAAAAAAACAAAGAACAGAACATGTACGTTAAAAATCTACATCTGAATTTTACAACAATTTAATTTTTGTGGCAAACTTTTCATCTCTCTAGAATTTTATTGAAAGATAAGGAAAATTATTAACTAAAAGTTTGAACAGTAATTATTATTAATAATTCTAAATGGCTTCTGTAAAAGACTTTTAACTGCACCTGAAACATACTATGCACAAATTACAAGTTGAAACTGTGTAGATGCAAGCCCAGGACACTCACTACAATGTAAAGACGTGTGATGTACCTAAAATACCATTGTACAAGTGTCGTAACTAAACAGGAAAGAATTCTGTTGTCACATAATGCATGCATCCTTCAACAAACGAAGGGACATTAACCGAGGCTATATTTCTCAATTTAACACATGCACTAAACGGCACTGCTGTTTATTGAAAAGGTCTGCTAAATGCAGTCCTAACAACTTGATAAAAGATTAATTATTCATTTACAAACTTGCACAAAAAACCAAGAAATGTGTACGAATATTCCAAAAAAATAAGTATTTCCACCCAAAACATCACCATCAATAAATTGAAACCAATTGTAATAAAAACAAAGGTTTAATTTCCTTATTAAATTCTTGCATATTATTACATCAGCAACTTCTCTGTGTTACAGCATCCTAAGATGTTTCCACTTTATGTACGTTGTCCGTCCCAATAAGCTTATATAACAAAATAAAGAAACTGAAAACCTGATTTCCCAGAATTTATCAATGTATGAATTCACTATCCTTCAAGTTTCTTTTTCTAATTTCAAAAGTTTGCATGTTTTATTTTCTTTCTGCCCAAATATCACTGCCACAATTTTTTTGACAACATTAAGGAGCTCAAATGAGATCAACAACTGATATATGCTAAAACCTGCTAAACATTGTATATGGTTTTTTTTTAAGTTATTTTGGGTTTATGCTTAGTCCTGTGAACAGGGGCTTCACTTCTGAGCCAGTGCTTAAGAAACTAAAGAAAATTATTTTTATGGATATGCAGAAACCTGAGACTCAAAAGATACATGACTAATCTTAAAAAAAACTGTCCTTCATAACAATATAAGCTAGTCTTTTAAACAATTAAAGAATATTAAAATAGATAACACGTTAAATACCAAGATTTTACGTAACTTTCTGCCGATTTTCTTCAAAACGGATTGTGTTACATTTTTTATGCAATAAAGTTTAATTACTAAACAGCAATGCCATTTTTAAGAAATATAATGTAAAATTTCCTTATTTGTATTGCTGAAATAGGCATTTATTAAATGTAATTGTTTTCCTTGTTTCAAACTAATAGAACTTTCCACACATTTTACACATTAAAATTACTGTTCTAAATACTGGATTTCATCCTCAGATAAAAAAAACTCGCTAAATAAGAAAACTTGGAGCACCGTAACATGGGTAGAAACTTTCTTATGGCACTAATGTCATATTACCATGTCAAACAATTGTGTGGTATTGACCTCACAGGATAGTACTTAACGCCTACTGAATCAGAGAGACGACGCGTCCTCAGACGTGATGCGACACGTTACACCTTGTGTCACGCAGTTGCACACCACAACATGCTTGGCACGTTACATCCTCTTACAATTTTGACAACTCAAAACACTGAAAACTTACTCGTTGTAATAAAATTAACTACATAAACACTATTTTGGCTACAATTCAGTCACACAACCAAACATACTGTTTATTAATACGGTATTAATATTATTGTGAAGACAGCAGTACCAACAGCTGTTTTACCTTTGTTAACCTTACTGGTAAAGTAGTTACTGAATTATGAACGGGTAAGTTGGGAAGTTAATAACAATAATAATAAAAAAGATTGCAATAGATCATTCTTTCAGATAAATGTTTGGTCCCTCAAGCTCGATAGTTATTAAATTGTCAGGCACTCAATTCTCGTAAAATTCACGAGGAATTTGTTACTGTGTTTTACTGGAGACGTTAACAGAGGGCATTGTTATACTGGTTTTCTGATGTTATTTGTTAATTCTGTTAAAAAAAAAATTGAAAATATAATATAAATACATGGAAATTGTTTAACCATCACCAACATTTGATTTTTATATAGCTTTCATTATATTTATTTAAAATGGGCTCTATAGCAGCTACTAATACTTTCAGTAATATAAATACTTTAAACACCCATCACCAGTTTGAAAGTCTTCATTGTAATACAATAAAAAAAAAGTTAAATAGAAAACTCTTAATAAAACATTGTCACGTTCATTCAACTTTCACACAGTAAATCATTCAAAACAACCTACGAACTGATCACGCCAAGAAAAAAACACACATTTACTATATTAAGACATATGCCAATTATACAATATATAAAAATTCCTTCACAAAATTAAAACAAAACATCACTAATCCCCGAGTCTTAACTCGGATGATCCACCTACATATCACTAACATGTTTATAATATTTATATACATATTTATATTGTATATAAAAAACACGGGACTAATTATTAAAGTTTATTTTCTTCTTTGTGGTTACCTGCACTGTCACACACTTAAAAGAAAGTCATCACCCTGGAACAGTTCTGCAGAAACAAATTTCTCATACGAATATTATACCGCCCAACACTGCGCAGGCAAACTGCTGAAAAGCCGAGGCATGCTTCCCCCTTTTTAAGTTGTACTTTGACTCTTACGCAAAATTACATCCTTCCGAAACACTGATCCGATCAGACTATGCAGTTAACGCATATTGAAAATTATAATACTATCAAGACACGTCATGGAAACTCCTAAGCGGAAGAAAAAGGGGGGGGGGGGGAGAGAGAGAATGAGAGAGAGAGATGTAAAGAGTTGCAACTTCTGGTCCAGTAAATCATTCAAATAATAATTTTTCATAATCATTGTTCACGTATTAGAAGGTATATCATAAAAAGAAATAAGATTTCATTCATTGAAAATGAAATAAATAAGATTAAATAATTTGTAAATAAGACAGTATCAAAATTCTAACACTAATTACCTAGGCAAATGTTTTAATTTTACAAGAAGGATGTGATTAAACATTTTGCTAACAGCTGGAAATGCTGTTTTCTTTATGCTTCTACAACTTCGATAATGTTACTGAAGGCACTTGCCAAGCAATAATTGGGCAGCGTAATAAAACTCTCGCTATTGTTGGTCAATGTTCGATCTGGCAGACAGCAGACCTCGGTGGGGCCGCTCCTTCGTGCCGTGCATTTACAAGCATGGGCTACCGTTGGTCAGGCCATCGCGCATGCAACCAGTGGTTCACACCCCAACCGTGACCCACCGCTGCTCTGGAATGACCAACGGAGATCTTGACACACGTCCGTACAACTTCTGACCACACCCATAAACTTCTGCTTACATAAACTGTGTTCACATTAGAGAGTATTTAAGCATACATAATGTTCAAACACCATTTGAAAAAGGGAGTCTGAATTATGTCAGAAAATCTGATGCGTTTTAATTATGCAGGCAGAAATAATGATTAAATAATTTTGCTAAATTTCCTAGATCTAACTATGAGATGGTGGACTAGAAGAGGATTACACAATTATCATTAGAAAATTCTAATCTGTGCACTGTTTTGCGTGCTTACGAGACACAATCATTACCATGAGGGGAAAACAAGAACTTACGAAAATATTGCTATATCTGTTAGTTTGAAGAGGTTACGATGGACTAAATATGGATCTCGGATGCAGTAAAACTCACACACATAATTTCTATGAAAATTTTGGAAAGCAACTATTTGAAAGATCAAGACTGAGATTTAGGCAATATTAAAAAAGAACCTGAAACAAAAATCTTCTGGTAGAAGTGAAACTGACTGTTTCATTCCAACGACAAAAACTTTTTTAAGTTAATAATGTTGAATATTTGGGTTTAGTACCTAATGGATAGTAAAACTTGAAAATAAAGTATGCTAAAGTACGCTAGACTAAGCCATAAACTATACGATCAACAATACTTCTGCCTACATCAATTGCATGTTTCTAAAACAACTTTATGAAACTACTACTGCGCTTTTGCCACTATAATGATTATAATGAAGTCTAGTACCATGAAACATGATAAATTTCTGCTAAATGTCAAGCAGCCATTGTGGTACTTTCTTCTGAATGCTGTATGATAAGATAGTGATGATATTTCAAAAACAAAAACCTACGTTCCATCCGCTGGACCCTACGGTTATACCCCGAGTACACCGTTGTTCTCAAGGCTAACACGGATACTGACGTAAAATTTAAGGCAACGTGTCCCAAATTTTTTCTTGCATCCCTGCCCAATTACTTTCAGTGTTCGAACAGTTTCGTAAGTTTCAAATCCAGAGATAATTATGTACCAGTCACACATTACAAAATTTCCATTATTCCATTTCATTAGCGTTGCTTTCAGTGACGTCAATCAGTCTGTTTTTATATTTTCTTCTAAACTTCTTTGTACACCCAACAAATCACCAGAACACACAGCGAATATGCAAAAATTTAAATAACTAACTACACATTAACAAACTTCTTGAGAGTCAAGGAATTCCTCGCCTTTTAGAGAACCCGACGGATCATTACCGTCTTAACAAGACTGGTCTCCATCCTGAGAGATGAATCAAATACATGACCTTCAATCCTGTTTCCCTATGATCCATTTTAATATTATCCTCCAACCTATGCCACATCATCTGCTTTACAACAAATATTTGTATGCGTGTATCTCGCCCATGCACATTAAATGCCCTTATCATCTTTACAAATGTTAACGGATAGATAGGAGCAACGGTCTGCAGTAACTGCTGGTTTCATTCTTGATTATGGTTGCATCTCACAGCGTTAATTAGAATCGCAGGACAGCAGTAACCACATCTGTTCACATCTACTATCTGAAAATGAAAATGATTACTTCCTACATGTGAAATCAAGTTTTGGAATTTATGTATGCTTCTGGGTGGACTGCGCACTAAACTTGCAAGTGTTAGGTTGGTACCAGACTTCACGTTTCATATACTTAGTGGCAAAAACCCTGGCAATCATACAATTCACTGCAAATAAAATCTGCTATAAATAAGAGAAAATTAATGAAAATTGTAAATATCTAAATATGTCAACTCCCACTTCATTTCCCAGTTTCTTCCTTTATATCAAAATTTTGCGGACCTCGGTCAATTTAAATAGCATACTTTGAAAAAAATACTCTAACCAGGAAAATGACAGCATTCTTCAATCACTTGCGTGCGACACGATAAATGCAACAAATGTCTCGTGAGGACAGATTCTAAAGGGGGAGGGGGGGAAAAAAACTGTACAAATGTATAAATATTATATCAATAACTATTAAAAATTGCAGTTACTACTCTTGGTTTAAAACCAAGCCACCTGGTGGAGAACATACTGAATTAATTTACCATTCCTATGAAAACATAGCGGCATATCACACATGATACACACTGACGTGTTCTTGGAACATGACTATATCAGCGGTAATTAATTAAAAAAATTACCACATTGTGATGTCTGCAATGACAACAAAAAGTAACTACAAATCGATTACTACCACTACATACTGCCCACTCGCCAGACAGCTCGTCAACCGAGGAAAGAATCAACGTGAAGCGGTATTACTGTAGAAATCTACGTTCGTACCGTGAAATGATTGGAACTCAACTGAAAATTCATAAAATTGTTCAGATAATGACGCTTACTAAGAAGTTGAGCTCCAGTGGATGAAGTGGGAGTATAAACACCTAGTCAAAAACAAAGGAACAGTTGCTGCACAGTATTACAGTGCCGTGAAGACAAATCAGCGATCAGTACGTCATATTTTGAACAGAAATATATCACACTGACTAAACTTAGTGTTACGTCATTGGGCTATTTTTCTTCTTGCTTCCCGGGACACAGCTCAACTCCTCAGTAAACTACAATACAGACATATGTAAATTACGGCACGAGAAATTGTTCAGCGAGATAAAACACATCAAAATTCACCAATATTTTGAGCGTTGTTGATCACATTTAAGAAAATGCTACAATTACAACTTGCAGGTTGATTCTTTCATGTTGAGTACTGTACACACAGTCAAAACTTACGTGCCAGGCCTCGTAAGAAGAAGGCAAGGGGAGGCAGACAGTGTTGAATCCACCAATATACAGGTGGGGAAACATTTCATGTGTTGACACATAAAGCTCGAACCTAAAAATCAACATTATTTCTCCACTGGCACAGTGGGGAACGACGGCAAAAATATTTGCCGACGTGCAAACAAATGAGTGGTCGATGTGATGAGTAAAGCTTAGGCCTAAGGCTAGGTTTTCTCCACCCATGTCAGTACAGAGGGGGGAGGAGGAGTCAATGTCAACGTGCAAACAACCCACCCGAGTGTTCCGCCGCGGCGTAATCTGTAAGAAGTGGCGATGCTGCCAGGGCTGCATAGTTGGCATAATCAGCATATGGCGTGTAGATGAGCCCATGTGGGTCGTGGGGTGAGAGAAGTGGCCCTTGGTGCCCTGATCCATTCAGAAGAGAAGCTGCTGTTGTGGGTACAGGGAGCCTGGGGGACAGGATCAGTGGCGCGCCCAGAGGTGTGCCAGGGTTACGCATCGGCGTCGCCAAGCCCGGCATCCCTGGAGACAGCAGTCGCTGCGTCTCTGCCGCAGCTGCCGTCAGCCGTCGCCACTCCTCATCACAAGCTGTAAGTCAGCACATAAGTCACCTTCCATAACAAATTAACGTGCATTACTTTCATCGACCAATAAGACGAAAAGTAATTTCAGGATCACAATAACACATTTTATAACCAACTAACCAACCAAAAAAAAGTTCATGCAACTAAAATTAACTAAATATGAACAGCATGCCATGATATTCCTCCTCTTCTTCGCAACTTCTGACTTCCTGTAAACAAGAGTGCCAACATGCTGAACGAAAGGTCTCTAGTTTTGTGTGGCAATAGATCCTTATTTGGAATTTGTTAAAAAAAAAGCACAATATTCACACAAACATCATCTGTGTCTGGGAGCTATGAAGCTGCAACACAAAATGTTCTAAACATAATCAAAAAGTGACAGTAAAACACCTACAATGATGCTAAAACATGCATTTACTTACTAAAGTGTATCTAAAAGTTCAGAGGATTATGCACGAAAACTATCAAAATGGAACACGAGAAGTCAAAAGAGAGACCGAACTGACCGGCAGAGAACGGCATGAATACCTGCTGCTGTTGCCACTGCTTTGATGCTCGAATCCCGATACGTTCCGTTTATGATGGCCAGCTCCATCAGCTGTCTCTTCTTAAGCTCGTCTTCTCCATCGGCCTGTAAACAGTGGAGATCGGCCGACGTCAAGACAGGTTACTGTTCCCAGTTGAAGTAAAGCAATAAGAAATTCTTGTATGACGCTGCTTCGTCACTTACTGAACGAAGACCCTGTTACCTGTCTCCCAATATTTATTGTAAATTTTCATACTTTCCACCCTTCTCACACACACACCCCCTATGAAACAAATTTGGAAAGGTTTACTCCAATTATGAGTATAATACATAATACATTCCAAATGCAATTGAATAAGAAAATAAAAATTTCTGGAATGTATTTTTCCTGCAGTTTTTTATACTTTTAAATGATTCAGTGATTCTAACACAGCGACATTTACATGACGGACGTGCGCCAGCCGAAGCTGGCTCTAGGTTGGAATCCACTCACCACGGGAATCAGAAGTTTCTTGACTTCGTCAACAGCTCGCTGCATCTTCATGGTAGCTCTGTTCTCCGTGTCCTCCACTGTGATCAGGACATGCAGCTCGTCATTCAGGTGTTCCCAGTTCGGCTTCCCTCTGTTAAGCTCTTCCTGCGACCAAACAAGCACCAGTGTTACAGGAAGAACAAATCTAAAGCTAACTGTACAATTTTGTTCAACATATTAAAACACCCCCTTCCCTAAAAGTCACTCAACTGCGTTAATTTTCATCCAAGAGGAAAAAAAGTCTCAGTTCAAATTAACTGTAAACTGTAAGTGTGTGAAAATTACTGATAATAATCAATAAGAATTACTTCAGTGGTTGGTAATTAATAGATTTTAACATTGCCCAAACACAATTTGTTTCAACATACTAAAAAAAAGTACAGTCCAACCTGGGGCAGTACGACCAACTTGCTTGAGCAGTGGAGATAAAAAATCCCACTTAATACACTAATATCAATTTTACTGTGCTCAGTTAATTATAATAATTCTGATCGAAGCAACATCCTAAGAGAAATGTAACGATTTGCTGCTATTATATTTTTAGTCACCGAAATTCTATAAAAATTACGGTCTTAAAGGTAATTTGCATTAATTCAAGTTCATTAACAAATGAAATTAAACCAGCTGTTAAATATATCGTCTGGTAAAGTTGTTCATAAAGCACCTAACAGCAGGACCAAAATCCATCATGGCCGTCCACCTACCTTGTTCGTGCATCAGAAACTGAGAATAAGTTATTTGCATTAATTTTCTATCTTGACAACATCTGATTTGTTGAGTGACGGGTTACAAGCACACAAACAAATTCTACACTTAATATTATTAAAATATTTTCAAAACAACAGATTAATAGCCAACGCAACAAAGAAAGAAACATACCAAAAATAACCGAAATAAATTGTATAATGGTATTTACTGCAAACTATTATTTGAATTAAGTAATAAAATGATCCCATTGTTATGTGTCTTTCAGTATTGTTGAAATTAAAGTTTTTCCAAGCTATAATTTCTGTTAACTCCGTCCAATAAAAGCACACAATGTTCATGGGTTTCAAGGGAAGGATTAGAAAAACAAACAGACAAGACAATTACGAAGTCGAACATTCTCGGAAACACCGATTACAGACATTATTACACCTCGTACACTGACAATCACAATTAAATAATGTGTAATGGTTTGTCAAAGTCCTTCAGAGGACAGAGACCAAAATGTCAAAACATTCTGCTTCCTATGCCATTAAATGCTTGAACAATAATGCCAACTTTCTATTAGTGTGTCTGTGTATTTTTTTATGCATAAATATTTATAAACAATGCCATGGCAACACTTTACGGGGGTTTTGGGCTCACGGTTCCCACTACATCTTCCGCCTGACTACCGATAACCAAAGTTTTTCTTCAGTTTCTAATACCTGTTATTGTAACAATGAATGTTTACCAGTTCATTTAGACGAAAAGTTCTGTTATTAAAATGCAAAAATTAATATTAGAATGATGGAGAAGGATTGCCACCAAACAGCCTTCACATTCAAAATACCTTACACCTTTCTGTAGTCTATCGCAGTGGTATTCAACCTGGGGTACGCGAAGACATCTTAGGGGGGTACGTGAAATTTAAAAAAAAAAAAAAATATTTTATGATAAACACTGAATAATCAGTAATGTAATTTATTTAATTTATCTTAGATGTAGATTATATACTATGTATAACTTTAATTATACACCAACAACTTCAGGGGTACAAAGTTGAAGAGAGATTATATTTGGGGGTACGCGAACAAAAAAGGTTGAATACCACTGGTCTAGCGTGCTCACAAAAATACATTACAAAAGACAGATACGCCACTGTCATCCCTGAAACGAACGAACGAACACTCTACAGTCTTTATTGAGATATTCGGTACCAATAATAAAAGACGGTAAGAAACAAAGCACATTACACACCACATAAAAAGAAAGGTACATAACACACTGTTTCAGATACTGAAAATAAACTGTCCATTATTTGCTTACTTACAGTTCACATTCCTATAAAATGCAGCTTGAAAAGTGAAAATAAATTCATCAGAAAGAATGCAAAACAGCAGATACAAACCAAACAGAGATGAATTTGTGCAAAGTGTAATGGAATGATATTTTTTAAATGTTGTTTATTATATTCAATTTTGCGAATATCTAAAATTATACTGCAAACAATTATATTCCATTTAGCGAATATCTAAAATTATACTGCAAACAATGGAGAACGATCTCAAATGTTGTACAAACTTTATGTTACGATATTACTACAGTAAGTAAAAAGTTATCATGAAAATTCATGACGGACTTGAGATAAAGCTAAATACACATCTTCGCTTCAAGTTGGCTCTTGTGTAAAAAAAAGGGTTGCTGACCAATGGTCCCATGAAGTTTCTGCTAGTAGCTCAACTGGTCAAACAATTCCCTGTCTCTGACAGAAACTGGAGGACAACGGAAGTCCTGAGCCACACGGATCCGGGTCTGCACCCCCCAAAACCCTATTTTTGTAAGATCCACTTCGATCTCCCCTTTCGTTTTTCCAACCAAGGTTTTGTGTGCGAACTCGTACACGATAAAGGGTAGCAGTTTGTCACTACAAAACTTTCCAAAATCAACCCTATTAACACTCAGAAGTACTTTCAAAGCATAATTACGAGTGTCTACTACCTCCTTAGCTTGGCTTGGGGGTGTTAATCGAGGATAGGTTTAAACACTTTAGTTGGAAAACCTGAAGGGAAGAGAGCGCTTGGAAAACATTTTTAAAATGGGCCTTCAACGAATAGATTACAATGGTGTGGATCAGATTCATGTGGTTCGGGATGATACAACGAATTTTCGGGTTCCATTCAGAATCAGGATTCTCGACTCACCGGGCAGCTCCAAAAAGCGAACATAATGCGGTGGGAGGGAGGGAGTGCTGTGTTCTGTGCTCGTTATTTTAAGAACAGCTGAAGGGAAGAAGCGAAAAACCTCTCGTGAAACGAAACACATCCGCCACACAAGAGGTCAGACGAACCGGTAAGAAAAACGCGCAATAAAAATATCTTTCTAAAAATGGAAACACTATTACGATATCACCAGATGAAAGGCACACGCGAGGGGGGCGGGAGGGGGCTAGCAAGCATCAAGTAGGGTCCAAATCTTCTTTTCACCGCGGATTATGCCAAAGTATGCTCCGACCTCTCGGTTTATCTTTCTAGTTGTCGTACGCGTGAATGAGCTTTCAGGTTCTCACGGCGACCGTCGTTTCAGAGGTGCTTGCTGCCTCCATCATCAGGACAATTTTTTACCAGACCACGCGGCGCAACATACCATAAGACAGACATCTTAAACTTTTCGGATTCCACGAAAGATCATATTTTCAAAGCAGTGTCTTAACACACAAAACTTCAATCTCACTACTCGCGGAGTACGTGCGTTGTACGTAACTCCAGATGTAATTACGCCTAGGGTAATCAAATCAAGGAAGACATGAGAGGGGAATGCTGCACATGTGCATATCAGATGGGAAACGCAAGTCAGCAAACCTGAAGAGAAGACATTGGAAGACCTACACACAGATGGGAGTACAATATTGAAAAGGATCTTAAAAAAGAGTGTGAGGGTGTCGGGTGCATTTATATGGCTCTTGTTAACACGGCAACGAAACTCCGGGTTCCATAAGAAGCT
The DNA here is from genome assembly GCF_000696155.1 of Zootermopsis nevadensis. Next base: position 889,846 of record NW_019059621.1, read on the forward strand.
AAATGTATCTCGACTGGATAAGCAACTATCAGCGGAGTATCTACTGGTCCAAGGAGTGAGTTAAGTACTACACTTTCTATCCCTCTGTAGTCGTCTCTTCTGCCATCAAATGTCTGTGTGTGTTAATTTCAATTGTAATGTAAAAAAATAATTTCCCTGCTTGTTTAACAATGTTTCGCCATTTTTAAACCAATGTTTTCTTTTACATCTAATGTAGGAACTACCAACGTTTTACGAAATACCAGCTTCATCTCTTTGTAATGTTCTATTTACAGTCCAACATATTCTTCGAGATATCGATGTTTTATTAAGTTTGCACAGGTTAACATTTACATAAGTAGCGTCACATCCCAAGCACGGTAAAAGTAAAACGTTAAACTTGTTATATTGTTTAATATAGAATAATTTGATTCAACATTCTCCTTTGAAATATGTAACATTGTTATTTTTAAATGTTCACGAAAATTTTAATCCCAAAAATTCATCACTGTGAACATGGGGTCCAATCCTTAAAACTCACTGCCTTAGAATCGGCCACAACATCTTCATCCTTTTCTTAGAAACCTCCTTCGAAGATAGCTCTACGCCGTCTGTAGACCCAAGACAGATAAAGACAACTTCCCAACAGTAAGAAACGCAAATCTGATAACCTATTCACGAAATGTGGTGTATAAATCGCACGTTTAAACAGCAGGCCACAAGGTATACGTCTCTCCTTGTTCTAGGGAACCACAAGCATCTATCTCACTCCGACGCTGCACTGACGCCCCAACATCGCCCACGGAGTCAGCCAGATTTAGACACTTCCTGGTAAACAGCATCGGGGAGAAAGAGAGGATTCTGGGTGCTCAGCTCAGAAGTGGGTTTACGAGAACAAGAATACACCGGTTAAACGCAGGAGTCTGTGATTCTGGGGTGCTGTGAAAATAAGTTTCTTTTTCCCCAGACAAAACTTTCTCCAGAAAAATACTGCCGCCCTCATTGGGATCATCTTCAGACCTGAAGACGGAGGCATGAAGTTGCTCTGAAACTTTTGAATCTACCCGCAAGTCCGAACTGTGTTACTCCCCTTACGCTCAAGCCTCCATATTTGCATTCGTCACACTGGCAGAAAGTCACGAGACTTGGTACCTATTTTCACAAGCAATAACGACAGTAGGTCAGGTGTGAATTTCTCAGACTGTACTTAACCAGGAACTTCGGCTGCTGTTAGTTTTATTTAACGACAGCTCACAAGCCTGTCAAAACAAACTCTCCTCGCGCCATCTTTCCAGAGCAACACACACACACACACACATCCTGAAAGCTGTTAATTGCACGCATGTTAGAAGTCTTTGTGCCCCGAACATCAGACCCCAATCCTCTTAAATAAAGTAACTATAAATTCCATAAGATAAGGAAGCCAAGAGCACTTACTTAACTCGGAGCGGACTTTTCTCATGACTACCGGATATTACACCCAGCTGCAATCTTTGTAAACAACCCACTACTGTATACAACGAAATATGGAGAACACATTCTGGAAGAATGTGACATTATTCGTTAGAAATACCGTAATCTCATCGACTTTTAAAAACTGAAAATAATGTACAGTGGACACACGATACATACTTATTTCACAGTTATGATATCCGGCTATTTCTTAGAAAATTATGTCTGGTGGACGTTTAGCCAGATATTGAAGTGTACATGTGAAATGGTAGTTCGCAGAATAAAATTTGTTCCTATACTGATATATACCAATAGAGTCCCAGCAAATTATTTATATTCTGATATATCCCACATTTTGTATTTTACTGCCAACACCGTCCATAAAATTTCCCTCATGAAACGAGGTACTGCCATTCTTGGAAGGTCGCATTTCACACGAGGAACGAATGAATGTCTTTACAAATGCACTTACCGGACATACGTGGTTTGTACTTTTAACAATTATCATGTCTCGTGCTAACCCGGTTTGTCCTCTTAACAATTATCATGTCTCGTGCTAACCGACTTCTTGCCACGAATCACAGTTTACTTACCCCTTCTACTGGCTTCTTACTTGTTTATATTAATTGCAAACACCAAAGTACTATTATAATTGCCATCTTGGGTTCAAAAATAAAGACCCTTTGTATATAACCATCTCCACGGAGCACACTGCTTCTTGATAAGCTAACAGTGGCCCAGCCCGTCAAGAAATTCGTCACTTACGGAACACAATTCGCCCAGAAATTCGTCACTTACGGAACACAATTTATTACGACATTCACTGGTTCGTATCCCGAGCGAGATAATTCTTTACGACTCCTTCACACCTTATTTCATCCTTAACACCTCATCAATATTATCCTCCGTTCTATGCACGTGTCTTCCAAGTCTCTATTTTCATGTTTTTCGGCTAAAATTTTGTTTGCCTTCCTCATTTCCGCTATGCGTGTACATGTCTACGTCCCTGTCTCCTTCTTCATCTGATAGCGGTAAAAACGTCGGGCGAAGTGACGTCACTAAACGTTACCGAACTGGCAAAAACCCTGTTGCTACTGAAATCATTATTAAGTGAAATAAATTGGAGGTCCAACGATACACCTGAAGATGACCTGATAAGGCTGAAACATGACGCAGAAAGTATTTTACGAAAGAAATTCTTCCATAATAAAGCTGGGTAGATAACTTTTTTTTCCTTCTTCATGAGACTCAAATCGAACTTTGACATTTTCTGAACAACTTCACCTCCTTCAAAATTTGGTATAAAACTATCACAAGAAAGCACACGGAAAATGTATGAACTTGCTGGAGCATACCACTCACTCTGTGTTCGTACCTACAATAGAGTTTTTCGCTGTAATGTCTGAATTATGATTAGCTTTGCTTCTGTAATGAAGTAACGTCCAAGTATCAATTTACATAGTTCCACTCTTAATGATCTTACATCGCAGAATGTGTGAAACCGTCTCGTTCTTCGAATCTGACAGCCAGCCAAAAATTTTCTGTTCAGTACAAGTCGGCTGCATTTATGAAAATATACAAAGTCACTCATATGTGTCTCAGAGGAGCCGAGAATAGACAAGTTGCTCACTTGGCATCTGGTGCTTACGGGAAGCCAACAACTTACAAAATAGAACATCGCAGGGGCCCGTGAGCTAATCCACCAGCGGTCAAAGCAGTTTCAATCTCCACCGCTGCTCCTGCGTCCAAGCACCTCGCCACGGAGGGTCTACCGGAGCTCAAACACAATTTAAACGACGCTATTTCAACCGCAGATGTTACAGAACGTCGACTAAGACGAGAATACGATCATGTATGGTGAGGATTGGGAAGAAGAAGTCAGTCGTGGGGGAGCATGTCACGGTAATATGCGGCGCGACACTGTCAAGGTAGCATTTCCCTCGAGTGACTGAGAAAGACCACATAAAACCACAGTCATGCCAGCCTTCGGGAGGAGAATTGAGTCCAAGAGCTTCCAAATTCGAAGCAGGAGTGCGAACCACTCGACAACAACGTTCAGTCAAGTGGTCCGAAGAGAAACTGAACTAAAATACCAGTCAGGAGAAAGTTAACTGATCGAGAGTCGAGTCAGACGCCTTCCGGACGCAAGGCACGACAGTCGACATCAGGATGCGTACCAAATGCCTCCTCTCCTTTGAGAATGAATGAAATGTAAATGACGACGCACCGGCGCTACGAACAAGGGCTGGAATTATTAAGTGTGAGCCTCCATCCAAGTGGTATCAATTACAAGTATCTGGGGCTGCCGCCATAGAAACAGGCACAAGCCAGACGCGGCTGTTGTGTACAGGGTGCCTAAAAACAAATTAATCACTCGTCTGGTCGGCGACAGCGAACGGACTGAGAACAGGGCCTGAGAAAACGGCGAAGAAGCGGTTGCGGACAGTCGACATGAGTTGGTCTTACATTTCATCGTCTGACTGTGGGGCCAGCAACACCCCGTAATCAGAAAACGTCGTCAGGATAGAGAGATCTTTGTCGCATTCTAAGCAACGACCAAGAACTTGGATTAAAACTGATATTCGTAAACTAGTTTCAACTGGCTCTTTACGGGGAGTTTTGTGGTCACATGTTCGGGTTTCATAAAAAAACAAGTAATCTGGTAGAACTTTTACCGACGTTTCAGAGGTCCTTGCTGCCTCCATCAACAGGACGGGACTCACTGTCCTGATGATGAACGCAGCAATGCTCTTCGAAACGGTGGTAAACTTCTACCAGACTACACGGCGCGACAACCCACAAGACAGCCATATTCGAGCTCACCGCCGTAAAAACCTCAGATCCTACAAAGAGTGTTTTTCCATTATTTATGAGTGAGCATATTTTGAGACATCGTGCAGTCGTAACTCCCCCCCCCCTTCTCCTTGAGCTTGCCACTTCGCCGCATCCGGTCCTGCAGAAGGCACAGAACGCGGCGATCATCCTGCGGTACTCTCATCACTAATGCAAGGATAAGCCGCTTTAATTGGATAATCTCAGAATCCTGGGTTACGACCTCTCGGTCGACGTGAAAACCTTTTGTGTACTGACGCGAAAGAAGATTGTTTATTACATTTAGCACAAGGTCTTGATATAAATTATGAAAGTAGCTGAAAGCCAGAACCTTGGAACTTTATTATAGGATCATAAATAAAGTGTTCGTCAGGCGAGTCTGTATATACCTTGGTAACTAATTAGACAATCAATATTTCCCTTTATTATATCAGTGTTCGCCTGCCACTGGCTCTTCGCTGTTGGTAAACACTTTCATAAACGAACTGAAAGTAGAATCCGAAGACCGCAAACAGCAAAGCCAGCCAATGCACAAGATCCTGAGCCACCTCCATCCACACTGCAACCCCAGAATTTATCTAAGATTGCATTCTTTTCTTTTCTTTTCGTAAAATTATCCTTCTTATCCCACCTTTTTCCAAGAGGCCTCCTTCAAATTCCGCCAATAAAATTACGCAGCCCATCCGAAGAAGCAAGTTACATGTCCAGGGCCTCCTGGATTTCACAACACGACTTACATAAATTAAAAAGTTCCTGGTAATACGTTATATCGTACTGAAATACCCAGTCCAAATATTTATTACGGGTATGTGACATAACTTATTAATCATACGTTAATTTATGCAGTTCGTGAGAAGAAACTATTAAATGTATTTGTCTTCATGCAAAGTGGAAGCCTACTGGAGCAAAATTACAGTCTGTACTTACATTTTAGTAAGATCTCGTAATATCAAATGTCATCATTAAGAATTCATCCAGAGTTAAATTATTACGTAATACAGACAAACGTTACAAATATAGCAGACAACTCACTGTTGACAAACGAGACCGAGAAGCGAAAATGTGATTCAGCCTTTCACCCGTCACGGCTGAATACATAAAAATAAAAGAATGTATTTATTCCAGCTGACAAAGCAGAAAGTATATTTCAAAACCGGCAATTCCATAACCACGTATCTTCATGGAAACTAAGAGTTTATGTAAATATTAAACGTAGGTAAAGCATGACAGCAAAAACGTTTCACGAGAACAACATCAAGCAATGGGAAAATATCTGCCACCAAATGTATTTATTCGTCAATTAATTAAGTAATTATATTCGCTTATTTATTGATTTGCGGTTTACTTAACGATGGCGTCAGTCGAATCTTCGTGCTGTGTTGATTTAGACTTTCTTCGACCTCGGAAAATCTAAAACCGTCCCCGCGCTTAATTAACTAAGCACGACTCCATAACGATGTACAGCTCCACGAATTTTTAACCTCAGCACTGAATGGTTCGTTTCACGACAGGAGAAGAGCCCTGCTGCTCACCAAACAGGAGGATGGCCGGGCCCAGAGCCGGAATTCGAACCCCGGTCGTCCAACTCGTAGCCTAGTCACTATACTGACAAATATTCAAGCTCCCTTTCGATCTCGGGGGGAAAGAGAGAGAGAGAGAGAGAGAGAGAGAACAAAAACAGGTAACGTTTATAAACATCGGTAAAAATCTAATTATATTTGTGACTGAGTAAGAACAACTACATAAACGTTCTGCTGAACAGATTCTAGTTAATTTCAGAAATATCCTGATCTAGTAAAAGTAAAGTAAAGTTTGTCCCACTATACGCCATGTAGGCGCTTGGGGTGAGAGGAGGTATAGCTCCTCTCTTCCTTGACCTCGGCACTAGATGGGGGTGAGTGGTCAGCATCACGCCCCGGCCGGCTTTACCCCCGGGAAAGGACCCCGGTACCCATTGAACAGGAGGCTGGGTGGGCCCCAGAGTCGGTCTGGACGCAGAGGCTAGAGGAAAAAATCCTCTGCCCCCGTCGGGGATCGAACCCCGGTTTTCCAGTCACTATACTGACTGAGCAATCCCGGCCCATAATATCCTGATCTAGTGTCAGTAAAACAGTTTGAGACCTCGGTAACAATCTAAATGTTCTGACATACTGAAGTTCAATCACCCTTCAGAAGAAAAATTATATTATGTAGAATCTGATGTTCTCACGGCGGCAAGTACGAAGATGACCGTGATTTATAGGTTCTGGACGATTCGCCCTGCTGATGGAGGCAGTAACCACCTCCGAAACGTTGATATAACTTCTACCAGACTACGGGGCGCCCATCTTCGCTGAATCACACAATTTCCACAGAATTCAGATACACGACCGGGCCAAGCGTCGGTAACCTCAGAAATTGTGTTGGTAAGTTACCTTTTTCTTGTCCCTCATGGAGCCTCGCCCCCGGACCATGATTTTGCAGCCAGTTTCTGTCTCTAGCTGCTTCGCTGTCATGCCCCGAGGTCCCAGAATACGGCCCACGAAGTTGAACTGCAAAATAAGAAACAGGAGTCAGTAATTATCAGCCCCACCTACAGACCGATTAGCGTGACGCATGCCGACGTCCGGGTTTAATGGAAAAGCTACCAGTTTCATTCGCAAGCTTCCAACAAAATAGGGTGGGAGTACTTATTCCGTTCTTACTCGGACACTACAAGCGGGGGGAAAAACTCGTTTAGAGCACACTCCGACGGTGTAAGTAAAATAACCTTGTGCCATCTGACAGTGGACTGAATAACTAACGGTGCGGAGCCTTTGTTGGCAAGCTGATCGTTTCTCATTTGGTCAAGAAATTAACCGTGTTCACAAAAAGCCCGCTACTGAACCCTGTCCTGAGCCAACAACGGAATCAGTTCACACCCTCACGTCACATTTACAGAGCCATTTCAATATTATTCTCTTATTTTTCAGTCTACGTTCTCCAAGAAGCCTCTTCGCTTGAGGCTTTGGTATGCAAATATCATCCGATGCGGGTTGCGTCTGCCGCCTACTTCATCATGCTCAATTACCTAATAGCATTAATGGAAGATTGTATCTCTTCTTGACAGTTGAAACACATTCAGCGAGATTTTCTTGGCAATAAGATAGCAGTCACAAGCTACATTCGGTGCAGAATCAAAACATACTCGTCGAAGTCCAACAGAGTTAGAACACGCCCTAACCTTTTCTTCCGTGAGACGTAAACGAACGTGAACAGACGAAAGAACATAATTAGTGTTAGAAACAAAGTGACAGACAAAACTTTTGGACTAAATTGCACGACGACAAATAAGATACCTTGGATTCGTCAACTTGCCTTGCAAGCATCGTCAGAGTTTACCAGGAATTTTCATTGCTTCTCGTAAGCAAAAATTTGGATCGGCGTCTTTATACAGTTATTTCAAAGGATCGGACAAGTGTGTACATGTAGGGCGGGGTGGGGGGAGTACCTCTAGAAGAATGGGAGAAGCAACAAGTCACACAAATGTTTGAGTACAGAGACATCGCAGTAAACATTGTGATCGTACCAGATACTTTTCAATACATGTAGTGTAGCGCTTAGCATCCCTGCTTCAAATTCTGGGTATCCAGATCGGGGACTGGTTACTCTCAACGTCTTCGAGTGGTATTCCTCAGCCCTTCCCGGAAAACACAACAGCTTGCTTCCTTAAAATAGGCAACGAATGTTTTCAAGTGCCTCTTACTATATAATCAATGTAGAACAAAAAGCATCATTAAATAAACACGACGAAGGTTACAGGTTCCAAGAAAAAACATGCCAACGCCGCGGTCGAGCGGCTAGAAGTCACCCTTCGTATTCGGGAGGTCTCGGAGACCGGAGACCTGCTGTCCTGGATGACACAGGTCGAAACGCGAACGGAATACGTCGTGCAATTCAGCTTCGGGTGAAAGTGGTGGAGGCTGGAGAACCAAAGACAGATGTCACGGAACTGCGGCCCACGCACGTTCTGTTGACGAGGTATTGTTGTGAGCAGCACGTAGGGTGGATAATCAGTTCATTCACCTTGCAGCACCAGCATCCACGGCGACAATCCGTATTTCAGCACTTCACAGAGATTCTACAAGCAGTTAATTTGGGACCAGTAGCCCAGTGGGTCTATTTTCTACATATTTCGGAGGTTGCAACCTAGTGACACACTGGACTAGTAGCAATTTTCGTAAACGCGACCTTACACTCCACACGCTTACTTCTACGTGGTCGTACGAAATCTGAAACATGGCTTCATGCGAGTAAACAAGCAGGAAAGCAGAGAATGAAGAAAACGGATAAGGAGACAGGAAGATGAAGAGGATGAGTATATACATAAATAAAGTAGTATTTTATTTTTATTTAGTGTTCTGTCTGACGACAGGTCCATATGAACAGGATCCTTCCATCCTTTTCTCGGACTGGGACCTGTTCATATACGTTCTTGGCAGATGATCCAGAAGTGGTTTGCCATTGCCTTCTTCTGTGTGTGAATGGAGTAATTGTTGGGATGCCACGGAGGAAAACTCCGTGTTGCCTAGACCACGGCCTTGCCCAACACAAGCTACAGAATGATAATGACGAGAAGGATGATAGGATGACAATGATATGGGAGAGGAGTGGATAAAGGAGGTAGATAAGGAGATATCGAGATGCAGGCAACGACTGCCTCCTATAACTGATAAGAGAATAATAAAATAACAGAACAAAGTAACAATTAGATGTCTATCCATCTGCTGCTTCGGTCTGCACGAGGTAGAGGGTCCGAGTGACGTCTGGTGCCAAGTTTGTCTTCAGAAGCGAAGTCACCAGTCAACGGCCGGGACTATTAAGCACTATTACTATGCTGTGCGCGTCCCAGCAGTGTCGCCTGCATTTATTTTATGCGTCCATTAAACGGGAGATGCATTTCTCTCATTTCCAAACGCAAAGGAATAAACAAGAGACGCAACGATCCGTTAGAGAAATCTCTGCGATCATTTCTACAACGGCAAACAAAGTGACCCTAAATACGCATCACATGCATAACCCAGTTCAAGCGAAACGTCGCCAACCCATTCAGTACAAATCTAAATGTTACAAAGACACAGTAAAGCCATTCGGAAGACGACAATGCACTTAAACCCAACACACGGAAGGAAGAAGAAGAAGAAGAAGAAGAAATCATCACATTCCACGCCCCTGCACTGTCTGGAGATAATCACCTACAAACCTCACAAAGTAAGCTATTCTGATTTCCGTATCACTCTGTAAATAAAGCTTTGCCAAAGTCTTCAGGGGTCAAGCTGTACGTGATGTTGAGAGGCTGCGACGTGAATCATCCAGTAACACGAGGTCACGGCCCCACAGATCATCACTCAGTCCTGACCAACACGATCCGCCGCAACTTTGAAATATAGGCAAAGATACGAGTCAAATTAATCTCGACGGAATCTCTACACAGTTGCTCACTTCAGACTCCATCCAAACAACACACTGGATCTACTCTGAAAAGATCCATTACTTATACGCAGGGTACTGTTTAAAGGTCAAGCTTAACTCGTACTTCGCCTACTGCTGTTAACTAACCGGTAGCTGAACCCGAAGGTTCAACACCGCTAACACCAAATCCGGCCATCGGACACGAATCTCGATCAATTTTCGGTATTCAATTTCGAAGATATTTTCCTACCAAAATTTGGTATGTAACTGCCATTCCCCTTTCACAATTTACCGTTAAATAAAATGATAATCACATTTTTAATATGCTAACCTAACCTAATGATATCCAACACAACACAGGCTTCTCAGCCCGGCTCCGTTAGATCTGTACGCAGGTCAAAATCGGCCAATTTCTGACAGTGCAGATACGTCCCGCTTTAAAGGAACACGCAAACCGGCATTTCTAAACCTTTACCACATGCCGGTACGCAAATGGTCAACTTCCCGCATGCATGTATGTACCACCTTCGTTCATTTTAATGTTTCTCATTTATTTTGTTTGTGGATTGTACATTACGGTTCATGGAAACAGAAAGTCCAACTTCGGAAAAGAGTAACATTTTGCGGGAATGATATATTAAAATACCGTTTCTGAAAACAAATTGTAAATCTTTCGCGTATTAAATGACAAATGGTTCAAGAAGCTAACAATAATATTAACCCTTTAAAGCATGCTTTAACAATCAATAAACCTGCACTTTGTGTTCATAGATCTTGCGAGATTCTCAATGTAAATTATTATTTACTCAAACGATAACAAACTAATATTTGTAATGATGGCGCGACGGACTTAATTATTAAACATTATTTAGGCGAGCTTAGGCTTCAGACGGTTAACACTATGTTAAAATTAAATGCTGGCTTACAGAAATGCACATTCTTAGGCGAGCTTAGGCTTCAGACGGTCAACACTATGTGAAAACTAAATGCTGGCTTACAGAAATGCACATTATTTCAAAATGTATAGAGCACAGCAGTAAAAAAAAAAAATCCTACCTTAACCTGTGGCACGAGTCGGCCATTTTGTTTCAGTTCTGGTTTAACCAACACTTACGAAACTATTGAGTAAGATCAAACCGCATTTTTATTTTATATCTCGAGCAACCGACTTCTTCCTTTTAGGTTGTAATACACACGAAACTAGTTTAAAATTTATTTCAAATCTCTTGCTGCAAGTCGTTTTACACATCCCACGCACGTTTCTGTAGCTACTTTCAGAGTAGGTCGTTTTCCTTCGTACAAACGATCGGCCTTCGATAGGTATCGATTGTAATTTCAAATTTGACAACATAATCAGTGGCGGAGTAATGTCAGTGGTTGTGTGACGAGGAAACTTTATAAAAGGGGTTCTCAACCCCTGGCCCGCGTACATGATAGGTAATAGCAGTATCATACATCACACTAATTGCTGACTTTGTTAAAGAAAATTAATGGATTATGCGTGAACTTGTCACTGGTGCGTTTATAACATTTCAATAAGATGCAACGAAATTTCAATAAAATGTCCTCATATTGCGGTTAGAGAACAGATGATAATAATATAGAATTTCCCCGAATTCAAAACTTGCGATTACATAAACAAATCAGGATTCTTCCACTTTCGTAACCTCCAAAACATCAAGGAAAACGACAGATGAAATTTACAATTATGAATATAAATTTAGTAGCGTTTGCAGGTTACTGATCGCAATAAATGTCGACTGTCAACTTTTAGGGCCTTCAAATTAATTTACTGATTTAAAACACGAAAACAAGGCAGAGACTTAAGAATGTTAAACACGTACAAAACCTGAAAAGATTATTATCTACACTTAATTAGGAAACTAACTCTTCTAAAGCGTGAAATAAACCAAGCCTTTTATTAATAAAAACAACAATTTCTTGTTTACTAAATTTGCATACACCAAACTGAAATCAACAAACACTGTCTCGATATCCACAAATCGTGTTACTTAAGAGGGGGAAATTACAACTTCCTCTGAATGTGTTGACATTAAAAACAAAGTACAGGACCCTGAATAGTTTAAACAACAACACCACCAATGCCGTGGTTTATCCAACGAGGTCAACCAGATATGCCTTTTCAAGATTCAAGAACACTCGTCCGACTTCGCTTGAAATTTGTGTTTCAAATCTACAATTTGTGGGGCTGGGCAGGCATCGGGCAGGCTAATATTCCAGTTTGCTTCTGGGTTCTGTGTAAAAATCGATTGTTTCCTTAAACAGCGTTAACCAGTTGGTCTTTGTAATGGTGAACAGCTGTGTTTTCTTTGCGGTACGGACAGAATGTGAACATGTGAGAGGATAGGAACAGCAAGACAGTTTTCGCGCTCAGCAGTTATCACAGCTTCAATACCTTAGTTCCTAACAAGAACAACGAACTACAGCGCTGAATTGAACTCGTTTCCTGGCTACTGCTCAATTTGAAGAGCCTCACGGATCCATATTCAACGCTAAAACAAGGTCACATAACTGCAACACTGGATGAAATGAAATGAAATGGCAGTTTAAAGTTGGAGTACACAAGACTCCTCGCTCGAAAGAGGTTTTACGAAGCTGTTACTTGCTTGCTTATGGGAATGAATCAGTTTCATTGGCAGACTTTTATACGCCGTGTAGATACATCATCCAGAATCAAAGGATTAATAATCTCGCCAAAGGAAGGGCCGAATCACAAGTGACTCCTCTGGTGTACGTACAAACGAAATTCAATTGCCACATTCAAGGTTATTACGTAGAAAGAAGATAATTGGCTGTGTGAAGAAATAGGCCACTACGCTGCATTACGATACAGAGCCTTTGTGGGGAAAACTGTAAATTGTCCAGCTGTCAAGAAATGCCCCGTTTCAACAGGAAGGCTCATCACCGACTCCTTTGCTGAGGCCAAAAGCAACAGAAATTTATACAGGCGACTTTATTTCACAAACTTTTAGACAGGACACAAATAGAGAACACAGTTTCACTACGTCAAACTATTACAAGATGAAAATAACAATAAAAACCTGAGGATGATGCAATAGCATCGAAACATGTCGTAAAATAATAAGCGCTGAAATGTAACATCGTAATAACGATGAAAAGCGCTAAATTTTAATTTTAATTTTAACAACAACATTTTAAAAATTAAGTTTGTGTATAGACTGAAATAATAAATAAATATATACTGTATTACAAATACGCTTTACACAGGAAAATGTTTCAGATGCTGCATCAAACTACAAGAAAATTAAACTTATTTTTAACTCAGTATGTTCTGTATGACTGTCATAACAACAAACAAACAAACAAACAAACAAAAAAGCTTCTATATGTGTGTATCGTTTAGAGATTCTGCTGCGTTAACCAAAATTTGACCTTCGGTAATTGTCGGGGAATCCCTCGTTGGGGATTCCCACCCGTCAATTCTAAGTGAGAAAAAACGATAGATAATTAATGTCCGAATTTAATCAAAAATGTAACGTCGACAAATTTCACTAAACATTCCAGTATTAAATTTAATGAAAATCAGATTGGCCGGCCTCGAGTTGTTACATGCGTGCGTACGGATGGACGGACATATTTTTAACAGGCGCTCCACGGGGTTGCGAATGAGCGTAAAAACGAAGCGAACAGGAGCATCACTGCCTCCTCAACTATGAACAGTAAACCCCCTTCCCCTCATCCTGAGTCTTAATGAATAACTCAGACTACTACATGCACAATCATGTTATAACATGAATGAACCCATATTAAAAAAAACAGGTATATTACTTTCACGGCAAAAGCGTGCCGAAGCAAGATTCAGCTGCAGAATGAGAAGCCGGAGCCTTAGAAGCATCTTTCTCTGTCTCTTTGCAACCTTATGAACGGCGATCATTGCAGCGCGGATACCAAATCACGATCGTAGCTCGGTTTTCATTGTAATTGTACGCGTTGCAAGTTAACTAGGACACGAGAGGCATGTTTACGATCATGGATTCGGCCATCTCAAGCAACGCCCATGTTACACCATCACAAAACTGTAAGGTAGTGCCTAGTTATAGTTGTAATTATGTATATTTATTCCGTGTCCAACAAAATACTTCTTAAATAAACACTGAACCACGAAATGTTTTTACACGCTTTTAAAAATTAGTAGTTTTCGGGCAGACATAAATATATGACAGTAGTCTTCACGATCTGAAATACTAACTAGTAGAAATCTGAATAACAAGTTTTTGGAAGGGGCCCAAGCGCATTTTGAACTGAAAACGCGTGTCCTACGTTAACTCGATGGAGCAGTTATCTTTCTTGAGAAATTGTAATCGTTAAGATTCTCGCCGTTTATGAATCCCAAACATGAAGTGCCGTGTTCACAACTGTAATCCGAATCGCTGATTCCAGTCCAAAACATCACACGAAATTACTTTTTCGATTAATTTTAACTGACGATTATCCTCCCATACACGAGTAGGCCTGCCACTCGTCTCCTCCTTTCAGATTTTACATTAAAATCTGATATGTAATGCGTGATATATGCCCTCCAAAGGACCTCTGAAACGTCGGTAAACTTCTACACGGCGCTACAACCCAGAAGACAACCATCCTAACGTCTGTACACACATGGGATACTTTATTTATAAAGTGAGATGCAAATGTGTCTCTCGGTGAATAGCGCTAATCAGAAAAATCTTTGCACCCCGGAGATACTAATACAAGATAAAAAACAATTCATAACAAGAATGCCACAAGCTTATCACCATCTCTTAAACTGGCAAACGAGTCGGACCCTACTTTAAGATTTCGGCTTTAGGAAAGTACTGAAATCCTAATTCTCTTTCCGCGTCATTATTCTGACAGTTCTGTTCCGGATTACTAAATAGATAAGATTACGTAAACCTAGGTCTATTCTTTATACAACATTCCACACGGACAACTACCAAAATAACAAAAAGCTGGCATTGATCCGAGGACCTGTGGTTGCAGACCACTTAGATATTCATAGCACTTTACATTATACACTGATTTCAACTGGCATTCTGTCAGTAACTGCATTACTTCTGGGTTCTGCGTGCTGACAACAAACCCATTATCGGCAGAAAACCAGCCTCGGGGCCAACATTAAACATCCTAAACTATGGACTGTAAGAAGTAAACATGAATACTGCATTAATCACAAATAATGACAAAGAAACGCCTTGCTCACGATATCGATCTCCGTATTACTTTTAAAAACGAGATTTTCCGTACGGTGAGAATCTTCTATTGATGTCGAAGTAGGTTATGGCGCTGTGAGAAATATGAGGTCAAGCTTTGGTCAGTAGCAGTGCCCTATAAGGAATAAAAGAAAAAAAAAAGAGACTTGTATATTACCGTGTGAGGTACAGCGCCATGGCTCAATTATGTATGCGCCCACACCTGGTCATGTCGCCATCAAAATTTACCAAACTAGGTGGGAAGGACACAAGTAATATAACTCGATTCAAAACATGGCGCAATACTGGCCTTTAAGTCCAACACAAGTAGGCGGATTCCCCGCTGTTTTACTAAGTATTTTAAGCGAATGATCTCTCATCAATCTCTCCAGATGAACGTCGAGATAAACACTACTTATTAGATTATTTAACGAAAACCTTGAAGAAAAGGCCATTTGTGGTGTAGATGGTAAGATAATATTAAAATAGATGCCAAAAAAGTGGGGATGTGGACTGGACGTAAAGGGGCCAGTATAGTGACTGGCTACGGGCTGGACGACCGGGGTTCGATCCCCGACGGGGGCAGAGGATTTTTCCTCTAGCCTCTGCGTCCAGACCGGCTCAGGGGCCCACCCAATCTCCTATCCAATGGGTACCGGGGCCCTTTCTCGGAGGTAAAGCCGGCCGGGGCGTGATGCTGACCACTCACCCCCATCTAGTGCCGAGGTCAAGGAAGAGAGGAGCTATACCTCCTCACTCCCCTCCAAGCGCCTACCAAGTCTACCAACGACAGGTAAGCAATATGTTAATATCTAGTAATGTTATAAATCTATAAACATTAAAACTGACACTAGGAGATGTAAAAATGTGCCAGGATTCGAACCCACAGCTGTAAAGCGTGGAGCGGAAACATCAGACATTCTGCTAACGCACCACAAACTTCGTAAATCACTTCCTACTTCCAACATACGGTCGCAGATCACTGATCTAGATGAACAAGATACATTATCTACCGCGGTTATATGAAGTTTTAATGGCGCCATTGTTTTAATACAAACCACTTGGCCAAAACGCGTAAATACTGTGTTTCTGCTTATAGGAACAGAAAGGAACTGACCCCAACCAACAGCTGGCACGATCACATTAATGATCTCCACGGCGAGTCACGACGGTCGATTGCGCTGACATACGCGTTCTCAAAGTTCGACCCACTTTCGTGTTTTGTGGGGCCCATCATTGTACATTTCCCATGATGCTGCAGCCTGAATTTACATATTTACTTCAAAGTGGATAATTAATACAACTTTGCTA